>JAKOGI010005407.1:0-12472 GCA_029747015.1 Carnegiea gigantea | reverse complement strand
ACCGGTGCTTTTAAGAAAGAAAAAAATAACGAAAAAGGGGTGCAACATGAGGATTTCCCAGGGGGTCACCCATCCTAGTACTACTCTCGCCCAAGCACACTTAACTGCGCATTTCTGATGGGATCCGGTGCATTAGTGCTGGGATGAGCGCACCCATTGGATTCTTGCGGAACAAATGTTTCATTGAGGGTGAGCGGCCGCTGAGTTGTGCAAACAGCACGCCAGCTCCAAAGCGATCGCGAGTTCGTAGCTGGCATCTCGGAAGCGGCGAGCTAAGAGTGCGTTACGGACGGTAGCTCGACCACCCTCATCGCCCCGTGCATGCATGGGGTTTCGTCCGTGTGTTGCAGTAGAAAGGGGCCTCTGATGTGTTTTTCAGGGCCACGAGGTGTCCGTTGGGGAATTTCGGTAATTTCGACTGAACATAGGCGGATGGCCTGATTTGGATGCTTTTTCCACGTCCTGGTCAGTTCTCATCCGCAGCCCACAGCAAATGAAACGAGAAAGATCGGCGCTTATAAGAAAGAAAAAAACAACGAAAAAGGGGTGCAACACGAGGACTTCCCAGGAGGTCACCCATCCTAGGACTACTCTCGCCCAAGCACGCTTAACTGCGCAGTTCTGATGGGATCCGGTGCATTAATGCTGGGATGATCGCACCCATTAGATTCTGGCGGAACAAATCTTTTATAGAGTGCACGCGCCTGCCGAGTCGCTCATACATCGCGCCAAATCTAAAGAGTTCGCAAGTTCGTAACTAACAGCTCGGAAGCGGCGAGCTAAGAGTTCGTTACGGACGGTAGCTCGACCGCCTTCATCGCCCCGTGCTAGCACGCGGTTTCGTCCGCGTGTTGCAGTAAAAAGGGGCCTCCAATGTGGTTTTCAGTGCCAGGCGGCGTCCGTAGTGGAATTTCGGTAATTTCGACTGAACAAGGACGGAAGGCCTGATTTGGAAGCTTTTTCCTCATCCTGGCCAGTCCTCATCCGGCGGCCGCAGCAAATGAAACGAGAAAGATCGGTGGTTTTGAGAAAGAAAAAAACAACGAAAAAGGGGTGCAACACGAGGACTTCCCAGTAGGTCACCCATCCCAGTACTACTCTCGCCCAAGCACGCTTAACTGCGGAGTTCTGATGGGATCCGGTGCATCAGTGCTGGCATGATCGCACCCATCGAACTCTTGCGGAACAAATGTTTGATTGAGGGTACGTAGCCGCTGAGTTGCGCATAAAGCACGCCGGCTCCAAAGAGGCCGCAAGTTCGTAACTAATAACTCGGAAGAGGCGAGCTGAGCGTGCGTTACGGACGGTAGCTCGGCCACCTTCGTCGCCCCGTGCATGCATGGGGTTTCGTCCGTGCGTTGCAGTAGAAAGGGGCCTCTGATGTGTTTTTCAGGGCCACGAGGCGTCCGTTGGGGTATTTCGGTAATTTCGACTGAACATAGGTGGAAGGCCTGATTTGGATGCTTTTTCCACGTCCTGGTCAGTTCTCATCCGCTGGCTACAGCAAATAAAACGAGAAAGATCGGCGCTTCTAAGAGAGAAAAAAACAACGAAAAAGGGTGCAACACGAGGACTTCCCAGGAGGTCACCCATCCTAGCACTACTCTAGCCCAAGCACGCTTAACTGCGGAGTTCTGATGGGATCCGGTGCATCAGTGTTGGTATGATCGCACCCATCGGAATCTGGCGGAACAAGTCTTTTATAGAGTGTACGCGGCTGCCGCGTCGCTCATAGATCGCGTCAAATTTAAAGAGTTCGCAAGTTCGTAACTGGCAGCTCGGAAGCGGCGAGCTAAGAGTGCGTTACGGACGGTAGCTCGACCGCCTTCATCGCGCCGTGCGAGCATTGGGTTTCGTCCGTGTGTTGCAGTAAAAAGGGGCCTCTAATGTGGTTTTCAGTGCCAGGAGTCGTCCGTGGAGGAATTTCGGTAATTTCGAGTGAACAAGGGCGGAAGGCCTGATTTGAAGGCTTTTTCCTCGCCCCGGTCAGTTCCCATCCGACGGCCGCAGCAAATGAAACGAGAAAGACCGGTGTTTTTAAGAAAGAAAAAAATAACGAAAAAGGGGTGCAACACGAGGACTTCCCAGGGGGTCACCCATCCTAGTACTACTCTCGCCCAAGCACGCTTAATTGCGCATTTCTTATGGGATCCGGTGCATTGGTGCTGGGATGATCGCACCCATTGGATTCTTGCGGAACAAATGTTTCATTGAGGGTGAGCGGCCGTTGAGTTGTGCAAACAGCACGCCAGCCCCAAAGAGATCGCGAGTTCGTAACTGGCAGCTCGGAAGCGGCGAGATAAGAGTGCGTTACGGACGGCAGCTCGACCACCCTCATCGTCCCGTGCATGCACGGGGGTTCGTCCGTGTGTTGTATTAAAAAATGACCTCTGATGTGGTTTTCAGGTCCTGGACGCGTCCGTAGGGGAATTTCGCTAATTTCAAGTGAACATGGGCGGAAGGCCTGACTTGGATGCTTTTTCCTCGTCCTGGTCCGTTCTCATCCGACGGCCGCAGCAGATGAAACGAGAAAGATCGGCGCTTTTAAGGAAGAAAAAAACAACGAAAAGGGGGTGCAACACGAGGACTTCCCAGGAGATCACCCATCCTAGTACTACTCTCGCCCAAGCACGCTTAACTGCGCAGTTCTGATGGGATCCGGTGCATTAATGCTGGGATGATCGCACCCATTAGAATCTGGCGGAACAAATCTTTTTTAGAGTGCACGCGGCTGCCGAGTCGCTCATACATCGCGCCAAATCTAAAGAGTTCGCAAGTTCGTAACTGACAGCTCGGAAGCGGCGAGCTAAGAGTTCGTTGCGGACGGTAGCTCGACCGCCTTCATCGCCCCGTGCGAGCATTGGGTTTCGTCCGTGTGTCGCAGTACAAAGGGGCCTCTAATGTGGTTTTCAGTGCCAGGCGGCGTCCGTAAAGGAATTTCGGTAATTTCGATTGAACAAGGACGGAAGGCCTGATTTGGAAGCATTTTCCTCGTCCTGGTCAGTCCTCATCCGGCGGCCGTAGCAAATGAAACGAGAAAGATCGGTGGTTTTGAGAAAGAAAAAACAACGAAAAAGGGGTGCAACACGAGGACTTCCCAGGAGGTCACCCATCCCAGTACTACTCTCGCCCAAGCACGCTTAACAGCGGAGTTCTGATGGAATCCGGTGCACCAGTGCTGGTATGATCGCACATGTCAGAATCTGCCGTAACAAGTCTTTTATAGAGTGTACGCGGCTGCCGGGTCGCTCATAGATCACGCCAAATCTAAAGAGTTCGCAAGTTCGTAACTGACAGCTCGGAAGCGGCGAGCTAAGAGTTCGTTACGGACGGTAGCTCGACCGCCTTCATCGCCCCATGCGAGCGCGGGGTTTCGTCCGCGTGTTGCCGTAAAAAGGGCCTCTAATGTGGTTTTCAGTGCCAGGCGGCGTCCGTAAAGGAATTTCGGTAATTTCGATTGAACAAGGACGGAAGGCCTGATTTGGAAGCTTTTTCCTCGTCCTGGTCAGTCCTCATCCGGCGGCAGCAGCAAATGAAACGAGAAAGATCGGTGGTTTTGAGAAAGAAAAAACAACGAAAAAGGGGTGCAACACGAGGACTTCCAAGGAGGTCACCCATCCCAGTACTACTCTCGCCCAAGCACGCTTAACTGCGGAGTTCTGATGGGATCCGGTGCATTAGTGCTGGTATGATCGCACCAATTGGATTCTTGCGGAACAAATGTTTCATTAAGGGTACGCGGCCGCAGAGTCGCGCATACAGCACGCCAGCTCCAAAGAGGTCGCAAGTTCGTAACTGACAGCTCGGAAGAGGCGAGCTAAGCGTGCGTTACGGGCGGTAGCTCGACCACCTTCATCGCCCCGTGCAAGCATGGGGTTTCATCCGTGTGTTGCAGTAAAATGGGGCCTCTCAAGTGGTTTTCAGGGCCAGGAGGCGTCCGTTGGGGAATTTCCGGTCATGTCGACTGACGGCATAGGCGAGAAGGCCCTGATTTGGACGTTTTTTTTTCCCGCGTCCTGGTCAGTTCTCGATCCGTCTGGGGCCACATGCAAATGAAACGAAAAAGATCAGGGCCGCTTTTAAGGAAGAAAAAAACAACGAAAAGGGGTTGCAAGAACACGAGGACTTCGCCAGAAGTTCACTCCATGGCCTAGTGCTACTCCTCGCCCAAAGGGGGGCGCTTACTGCGCAGTTCGGATGGGGATCCCCGGTGCATAAATGCTGGATGATCGCACCCCATTAAATCTGGCGAAACACAATCTTCTTATAGAGTGCAACCGCCTTCTGAGTCCTCATACATTCTCGCCACATCTAAAGAAGTTCACAAGTTGCGAGGTACCGTGACTGACAGCATCGGAAGCGGCGAGCTAAGAGTTCGTTACGGACGGTAGCTCGACCGCCTTCATCGCCCCGTGCATGCATGGGTTTTCGTCCGTGTGTTGCATTAAAAAACGACCTCTGATGTGGTTTTCAGGGCCTGGACGCGTCCGTAGGGGAATTTCGGTAATTTCAAGTGAACATGGGCGGAAGGCCTGACTTGGATGCTTTTTTCTCGTCCTGGTCAGTTCTCATCCGACGGCCGCAGCAGATGAAACGAGAAAGATCGACGCTTTTACGGAAGAAAAAACAACGAAAAGGGGGTTCAACACGAGGACTTCCCAGGAGGTCACCCATCCTAGTACTACTCTCGCCCAAGCACGCTTAACTGCGCAGTTCTGATGGATCCGGTGCATTAATGCTGGGATGATCGCACCCATTAGAATCTGGCGGAACAAATCTTTTATAGAGTGCACGCGGCTGCCGAGTCGCTCATACATCGTGCCAAATCTAAAGAGTTCGCAAGTTCGTAACTGACAGCTCGGAAGCGGCGAGCTAAGAGTTCGTTACGGACGGTAGCTCGACCGCCTTCATCGCCCCGTGCGAGCATTGGGTTCCGTCCGTGTGTTGCAGTAGAAAGGGGCCTCTGATGTGGTTTTCATTGCCAGGCGGCGTCCGTGGAGGAATTTCGGTAATTTCGAGTGAACAAGGGCGGAAGGCCTGATTTGAAAGCTTTTTCCTCGTCCCGGTCAGTTCCCATCCGACGGCCGCAACAAGTGAAACGAGAAAGACCGGTGCTTTTAAGAAAGAAAAAAATAACGAAAAAGGGGTGCAACACGAGGACTTCCCAGGGGGTCACCCATCCTAGTACTACTCTCGCCCAAGCACACTTAACTGCGCATTTCTGATGGGATCCGGTGCATTAGTGCTGGGATGATCGCCCCCATTGGATTCTTGCGGAACAAATGTTTCATTGAGGGTGAGCGGCCGTTGAGTTGTGCATACAGAAAGCCAGCTCCAAAGAGATCGCGAGTTCGTAACTGGCAGCTCGGAAGCGGCGAGCTAAGAGTGCGTTACGGACGGTAGCTCGACCACCCTCATCGCCCCGTGCATGCATGGGGTTTCGTCCGTGTGTTGTATTAAAAAACAACCTCTGATGTGGTTTTCAGGGCCTGGACGCGTCCGTAGGGGAATTTCGGTTATTTCAAGTGAACATGGGCGGAAGGCCTGACTTGGATGCTTTTTCCTCGTCCTGGTCAGTTCTCATCCGACTGCCGCAGCAGATGAAACGAGAAAGATCGGCGCTTTTAAGGAATAAAAAACAACGAAAAGGGGGTGCAACACAAGGACTTCCCAGGAGGTCACCCATCCTGGTACTACTCTCGCCCAAGCACGCTTAACTGCGCAGTTCTGATGGGATCCGGTGCATTAATGCTGGGCTGATCGCACCCATTAGAATCTGGCGGAACAAATCTTTTATAGAGTGCACGCGCCTGCCGAGTCGCTCGTACATCGCGCCAAATCTAAAGAGTTCGCAAGTTCGTAACTGACAGCTCGGAAGGGTCGAGCTAAGAGTTCGTTACGGACGGTAGCTCGACCGCCTTCATCGCCCCGTGCGAGCACGGGGTTTCGTCCGTGTGTTGCAGTAAAAAGGGGCCTCTAATGTGGTTTTCAGTGCCACGCGGCGTCCGTAAAGGAATTTCGGTAATTTCGATTGAACAAGGACGGAAGGCCTGATTTGGAAGCTTTTTTCTCTTCCTGGTCAGTCCTCATCCGGCGGCCGCAGCAAATGAAACGAGAAAGATCGGCGGTTTTGAGAAAGAAAAAACAACGAAAAAGGGGTGCAACACGAGGACTTCCCATGAGGTCACCCATCCTAGCACTACTCTCGCCCAAGCACGCTTAACTGCGGAGTTCTGATGGGATCCGGTGCAATAGTGCTGGTATGATCGCACCCATCGAATTCTTGCGGAACAAATGTTTCATTGAGGGTACGCGGCCGCTGAGTTGCGCATAAAGCCCGCCGGCTCCAAAGAGGTCGCAAGTTCGTAACTGACAACTCGGAAGAGGCGAGCTAAGCGTGCGTTGCGGACGGTAGCTCGACCCCTTTCATCGCCCCGTGCATGCATGGGGTTTCGTCCGTGCGTTGCAGTAAAAAGGGGCCTCTGATGTTTTTTTCAGGGCCACGAGGTGTCCGTAGGGGAATTTCGGTAATTTCGACTGAACATAGGCGGATGGCCTGATTTGGATGCTTTTTCCACATCCCGGTCAGTTCTTATCCGCTGGCCACAGCAAATGAAACGAGAAAGATCGGCGCTTCTAAGAAAGAAAAAAACAACGAAAAAGGGGTGCAACACAAGGACTTCCCAGGAGGTCACCCATCCTAGCACTACTCTCACCCAAGCACGCTTAACTGCGGAGTTCTGATGGGATCCGGTGCATCAGTGCTGGTATGATCGCACCCATCGGAATCTGGTGGAACAAGTCTTTTAGAGAGTGTACGCGGCTTCCGAGTCGCTCATAGATCGCGCCAAATCTAATGAGCTCGCAAGTTCGTTACTGACAGCTCGGAAGCGGCGAGCTAAGAGTGCGTTACGGACGCTAGCTCGACCACCCTCATCGCCCCGTGCATGCATGGGGTTTCGTCCGTGTGTTGTATTAAAAAAACGACCTCTGATGTGGTTTTCAGGGCCTGGACGCGTCCGTAGGGGAATTTCGGTAATTTCAAGTGAACTTGGGCGGAAGGCCTGACTTGAATGCTTTTTCCTCGTCCTGGTCAGTTCTCATCCGACGGCCGCAGCAGATGAAACGAGAAAGATCGGCGCTTTTAAGGAAGAAAAAAACAATGAAAAGGGGGTGCAACACGAGGACTTCCCAAGAGGTCACCCATCCTAGTACTACTCTCGCCCAAGCACGCTTAACCGCGCAGTTCTGATGGGATCTGGTGCATTAATGCTGGGATGATAGCACCGATTAGAATCCGGCGGATCAAATCTTTTATAGAGTGTACGCCGCTGCCGAGTCGCTCATAGATCGCGATCCAAAATCTACAGAGTTCGCAAAGTTCGTAACCTGACCAGCTTAGAGCGTGCGAGCCTAAGAGTGCGTTACTGACGTTAAGCTCGACCGACTTCACGCACCCGTGCGAGCAATTGAGTTTTCGTCCGGTGTGTTGGCAGTACAAAGGGGCCTCTATGGTTTTTTTTCGTGCCAGGAGGCGTCCGTGGGAGGAATTTCATGTAATTTCGACTGAACAAGGGCGGAATGCCTGATTTGAAAGTTTTTCCTCCTCCCGGTCAGTTCCCATCCGACGGCCGCAGCAAATGAAACGAGAAAGACCGGTGCTTTTAAGAACGAAAAAAATAGCGAAAAAGGGGTGCAACACGAGGACTTCCCAAGGGGTCACCCATCCTAGTACTTCTCTCGCCCAAGCACGCTTAATTGCATAATTCTGATGGGATCCGGTGCATTAGTGCTGGGATGATCGCACCCATTGTATTCTTGCGGAACAAATGTTTCATTGAGGGTGAGCGGCCGTTGAGTTGCGCATACAGCACGCCAGCTCCAAAGAGATCGCAAGTTCGTAACTGGCAGCTCGGAAGCGGCGAGCTAAGAGTGCGTTACGGACGGTAGCTCGACCACCCTCATCGCCCCGGGCATGCACGGGGTTTCGTCCGTGTGTTGTATTAAAAACGACCTCTGATGTGGTTTTCAGGGCCCGGACGCGTCCGTAGGGGAATTTCGGTAATTTCAAGTGAACATGGGCGGAAGGCCTTACTTGGATGCTTTTTCCTCGTCCTGGTCAGTTCTCATCCGACGGCCGCAGCAGATGAAACGAGAAAGATCGGGGCTTTTAAGGAAGAAAAAAACAACGAAAAGGGGGTGCAACACGAGGACTTCCCAGGAGGTCACCCATCCTAGCACTACTCCCGCCCAAGCACGCTTAACTGCGGAGTTCTGATGGGATCCGGTGCATCAGTGCTGGTATGATCGCACCCATCGGAATCTGGCGGAACAAGTCTTTTATGGAGTGTACGCGGCTGCCGAGTCGCTCATCGATCGCGCCAAATCTAAGGAGTTCGCAAGTTCGTAACTGACAGCTCGGAAGCGGCGAGCTAAGAGTTCGTTACGGACAGTAGCTCGACCACGTTCATCGCCCCGTGCATGCATGGGGTTTCGTCCGTGCGTTGCAGTAAAAAGGGGCCTCTGATGTGTTTTTCAGGGCCACGAGGCGTCCGTAGGGGAATTTCGGTAATTTCGACTGAACATAGCGGATGGCCTGATTTGGATGCTTTTTCCACGTCCTGGTCAATTCTTATCCGCTGGCCGCAGCAAATGAAACGAGAAAGATCGGCGCTTCTAAGAAAGAAAAAAACAACGAAAAAGGGGTGCAATACGAGGACTTCCCTGGAGGTCACCCATCCTAGCACTACTCTCGCCCAAGCACGCTTAACTGCGGAGTTCTGATGGGATCCGGTGTATCAGTGATGGTATGATCGCACCCATCGGAATCTGGCGGAACAAGTCTTTTATAGAGGGCACGCGGCTGCCGAGTCGCTCATAGATCGCGCCAAATCTAAAGAGTTCGCAAGTTCGTAACTGACAGCTCGGAAGCGGCGAGCTAAGAGGTCGTTACGGACGGTAGCTCGACCGCCTTCATCGCCCCGTGCGAGCATTGTGTTTCGTCCGTGTGTTGCAGTAAAAAGGGGCCTCTAATGTGGTTTTCAGTGCCAGGAGGCGTCCGTGGAGGAATTTCGGTAATTTCGAGTGAACAAGGGCAGAAGGCCTGATTTGAAAGCTTTTTCCTCGCCCCGGTCAGTTCCCATCCGACGGCCGCAGCAAATGAAACGAGCAAGACCGGTGCTTTTAAGAAAGAAAAAAATAACGAAAAAGGGGTGCAACACGAGGACGTCCCAGGGGGTCACCCATCCTAGTACTACTCTCGCCCAAGCACGCTTAATTGCGCATTTCTGATGGGCTCCGGTGCATTAGTGCTGGGATGACCGCACCCATTGGATTCTTGCGGAACAAATGTTTCATTGAGGGTGAGCGGCCGTTGAGGTGTGCATACAGCACGCCAGCTCCAAAGAGATCGCAAGTTCGTAACTGGCAGCTCGGAAGCGGCGAGCTAAGAGTGCGTTAAGGACGGTAGCTCGACCACCCTCATCGCCCCGTGCATGCATGGGGTTTCGTCCGTAGGGGAATTTCGTTAATTTCAAGTGAACATGGGCGGAAGGCCTGACTTGGATGCTTTTTCCTCGTCCTGGTCAGTTCTCATCCGACGGCCGCAGCAGATGAACCGAGAAAGATCGGCGCTTTTAAGGAAGAAAAAAACAACGAAAAGGGGGTGCAACACGAGGACTTCCCAGGAGGTCACCCATCCTAGTACTACTCTCGCCCAAGCACGCTTAACGGCGCAGTTCTGATAGGATCCGGTGCATTAATGCTGGGATGATCGCACCGATTAAAATCTGGCGGAACAAAACTTTTATAGAATGCACGCGGCTGCCGAGTCACCCATACATCGCGCCAAATCTAAAGAGTTCGCAAGTTCGTAACTGACAGCTCGGAAGCGGCGAGCTAAGAGTTCGTTACGGACGGTAGCTCGACCGCCTTCATCGCACCGTGCGAGCATCGGGTTTCGTCCGCGTGTTGCAGTAAAAAGGGGCCTCTAATGTGGTTTTCAGTGCCAGGCGGCGTCCGTAAAGGAATTTCGGTAATTTCGATTGAATAAGGACGGAAGGCCTGATTTGGAAGCTTTTTCCTCGTCCTGGTCAGTCCTCATCCGTCGGCCGCAGCAAATGAAACGAGAAAGATCGGTGGGTTTGAGAAAGAAAAAACAATGAAAAATGGGTGCAACACGAGGACTTCCCAGGAGGTCGCCCATCCCAGTACTACTCTCGCCCAAGCACGCTTAACTGCGGAGTTTTGATGGGATCTGGTGCATTAGTGTTGGTATGGTCGCACCCATCGAATTCTTGCGAACAAATGTTTCATTGAGGGTACGCGGCCGCTGAGTTGCGCATAGAGCACGCCGGCTCCAAAGAGGTCGCAGGTTCGTAACTGACAACTCGGAAGAGGCGAGCTAAGCGTGCGTTACGGACGGTAGCTCGACCACCTTCATCGCCCCGCGCATGCATGGGGTTTCGTTCATGCGTTGCGGTAAAAAGGGGCCTCTGATGTGTTTTTCAGGGCCACGAGGCGTCTGTAGGGGAATTTCGGTAATTTCGACTGAACATAGGCGGATGGCCTGATTTGGATGCTTTTTCCACGTCCTGGTCAGTTCTCATCCGCTGGCCGCAGCAAATGAAACGAGAAAGATCGGCGCTTCTAAGAAAGAAAAAAACAACGAAAAAAGGGTGCAACACGAGGACTTCCCAGGAGGTCACCCATCCTAGCACTACTCTCGCCCAAGCACGCTTAACTGCGGAGTTCTGATGGGATCCGGCGCATCAGTGCTGGTATGATCGCACCCATCGGAATCTGGCGGAACAAGTCTTTTATAAAGTGTACGCGACTGCCGAGTCGCTCATAGATCGCGGCAAATCTAAAGAGTTCGCAAGTTCGTAACTGACAGCTCGGAAGCGGCGAACTAAGAGTGCGTTACGGACGGTAGCTCGACCGCCTTCATCGCCCCGTGCGAGCATTGGGTTTCGTCCGTGTGTTGCGGTAAAAAGGGGCCTCTAATGTGGTTTTCAGTGCCAGGAGGCGTCCGTGGAGGAATTTCGGTAATTTCGAGTGAACAAGGGCGGAAGGCCTGACTTGGATGCTTTTTCCTCATCCTGGTCAGTTCTCATCCGAGGGCCGCAGCAGATGAAACGAGAAAGATCGGCGCTTTTAAGGAAGAAAAAAACAACGAAAAGGGGGTGCAACACGAGGACTTCCCAGGAGGTCACCTATCCTAGTACTACTCTAACCCAAGCACGCTTAACTGCGCAGTTCTGATGGGATCTGGTGCATTAATGCTGGGATGATAGCACCGATTAGAATCCGGCGGAACAAATCTTTTATAGAGTGTACGCGGCTACCGAGTCGCTCATAGATCGCGCCAAATCTAAAGAGTTCGCACGTTCGTAACTGACAACTCGGAAGCGGCGAGCTAAGAGTGCGTTACGGACGGTAGCTCGATCGCCTTCATCGCCCCGTGCGAGCATTGGGTTTCGTCCGTGTGTTGCAGTAAAAAGGGGCCTCTGATGTGGTTTTCAGTGCCGGGAGGCGTCCGTGGTGGAATTTCGGTAATTTCGAGTGAACAAGGGCGGAAGGCCTGATTTGAAAGCTTTTTCCTCGTCCCGGTCAGCTCTCATCCGACGGCCGCAACAAATGAAACGAGAAAGACCGGTGCTTTTAAGAAAGAAAAAAATATCGAAAAAGGGGTGCAACACGACGAATCCCCAGGGGGTCACCCATCCTAGTACTACTCTCGCCCAAGCACGCTTAATTGCGCATTTCTGATGGGATCCGGTGCATTAGTGCTGGGATGATCGCACCTATTGGATTCTTGCGGAACAAATGTTTCATTGAGGGTGAGCGGCCGCTGAGTTGTGCATACAGCACGCCAGCTCAAAAGAGATCGCAAGTTCGTAACTGGCAGCTCGGAAGCGGCGAGCTAAGAGTGCGTTACGGACGGTAGTTCGACCACCCTCATCGCCCCGTGCATGCATGGGGTTTCGTCCGTGTGTTGTCTTAAAAAACGACCTCTGATGTGGTTTTCAGGGCCTGGACGCGTCCGTAGGGGAATTTCGGTAATTTCAAGTGAACATGGGCGGAAGGCCTGACTGGGATGCTTTTTCCTCGTCCTGGTCAGTTCTCATCCGACGGCCGCAGCAGATGAAACGATAAAGATCGGCGCTTTTAAGGAAGAAAAAAACAACGAAAAGGGGGTGCAACGCGAGGACTTCCCAGGAGGTCACCCATCCTAGTACTACTCTCGCCCAAGCACGCTTAACGGCGCAGTTCTGATGGGATCCGGTGCATTAATGCTGGGATAATCGCACCGATTAGAATCTGGCGGAACAAATCTTTTATAGAGTGCACGCGGCTGCCGAGTCGCCCATACATCGCGCCAAATCTAAAGAGTTCGCAAGTTCGTAACTGACAGCTCGGAAGCCGCGAGCTAAGAGTTCGTTACGGACGGTAGCTCGACCGCCTTCATCGC
>JAKOGI010005406.1:0-2500 GCA_029747015.1 Carnegiea gigantea | reverse complement strand
CCAACGTTTATGAATGTTTGGTCGTTCCATGATCGTGTATGAACTTCAAAGTGCATCGTACGTGTTTAAAATTAATGTATATAAATGTTTAGCCAATCTATGATCGTCTATATGCTTAACTATCCCATAATGACTTACTAACTCTGAAGTAAATTATAAACGCTTAGAGCTTTATCATGTTTGAACTGCTAAGTAAAGTTCTATAGTTTTGTATGTGGATGTGATGGTATACATGCGTGCGTATGCTTGCTGTAACGCACCGCTGAGTGGTGCTGCTTGCCCAGGTAAGCACCTAAACCTTACTTTTTCATAAATTAGTATGATAATATGTTATGATTAATAAATTGAACACCGAGATGGTACTTGGATGGTTTGAGGTAGAACTACGAGTGGTTCAAGGTTCTTATGGTACGGTGCTTGTGAGGAGGGAATTTGGGTTGTGAATTAACCGCAATCGTGTGGATTGCGAGGCCATGTGTGGCTCATTGTACTGAATTGATTATGAAGTGCTTAAATGTGATACATATGGACCCCCTTCCCTTCCGTGTCCTCAAGTTACACTACGTGCATAAGAGTGAGTTTTGTAAAGAAGGATTTCATGTTTGAAATGATAATAGCCATAAATATTAGTGCATGATGGCATATTTTAACTAAATGAATATAGTTTTGGGAGTGAATATGCTTGAACGGGGGAATCCTAAAGAGTTTTACAAAGGCGTGAGTTGCATGATAAATGATTTCGCCGTGAGAAGCAGCAAAATTATTAGCCGTTATGGCCCATACGCTTTAAAGTGGCTAAGATAATGTTCTTCGGACAATATGAAAAGAACGATGTTAACCTAGGGGAAGGTCCGGAAACCCTAGAGTCCCTGACGAGGGTTAATGTAATGGTCCGATATGTTATATGTAGCCATCCCGGGAGTAAGAGCTTAAGTGTGAGCGTTAGGTCTCACTATGGGGTTGAGAATAGATCTCACCCAATCAGCACCTGTAATGATCTTATGCTAGAAGTACTTTCGTACTAATTTAAGAAAAGCAATTGGTGCTTGGCCATTTCATATGTTTTAAATGAAACAAAGTTTTTATGGGCCCTAAGTGGCCATATGGAATGATGTATGAAAAGTTTATGAGGGTCGTTGTACGACCATTATGAAATGAAATGTCTTTTGAAAGAACAAGAGCCTCAAGAGGCTAAGTAAAGTGCTTTCAAGAAAAGAAGAAAACTTTTCTGTACATGTTATGTGCTTTTCTTATGAATGAAATATGAATAAGATTTCAAGTAAGGATAAGTGAAGCATTTTCATGAAAAGAAAGAAAGATGCTTGTGCAAGTCATATGAATGAAATCTAAGTAAAGCGTTATGTGAACATTCCAAGTATAACTTATGAATGAGATGCTAAGTAAGATACGATTATGAAAAAGAAAGCCTTATGAGCATGTTTCATGCATACCCTATGAATGAGACTTGAAATGTGTGTGTGCCTTATGCATACCATATGAATGAAATGCCAAGACAAGAATGATTATGAAATAAAAAGATAACTTTATGTGCACATCATACGAATGAGGTTTCATGCATAGGTTAAACTGGAATGCTAAGAAGTTATATTTATGAAAAAGAAAGATCCCTATGCTTAGCCTATAAAAGAAACTTTCTATGCTTAGCCCTCGATGCTTGCTTATGTGCTAAGTGCTTGTTAGTTAAGAAATTCAGAGGCCTAAACATGAATCTCAACGATTAAAATGAAGTTTATGGTTAGTAGTATTTTACAAGAACTTCGAGAATGCCTAATATGATAGTAAAGTATGAACACATGATATGTGACTATTAAAGATACTATTGCCTGCAACGGTTTTGGTTTTAAGGGGGTCGGGGGACACTCACTGAGCGTGTGGTTGCTCATCCCACTACTCTTCCCCCTTTTCCCTAGGTATTCTTTATAATAGGAAAAAGATTGAATCAGCTATGACAAGATGGAATCCGTTCATGCTTGCAAGGTGTCGTTTGTGCCCATTAAAGGGATCTTACGTGTTTAATGAAGTCACGTTATGTATTCTTGGTTTGAAATGTTTGTAAACATGGATTTTAAGTTCATGTAATGCATATTGTTTATGAGTCAATCTGTGCGATCTTATGAGCCAACCATCTAGTCAGTTAGATGTCTTTTGATTAAAGTTAGTTATGTTTTAGGATGTAAACCCCAATACTCCGGTTGTGTGAGCTGTTGAGTTGTATCTTCTATTTCTCCTTTATTCTTGAATTAATCTGGTTGGTGTACTCCGAGCTAGTGGCTCGTTGAGTTGTGAACTCCGGCGTGTGGCTGTTGAGCTGCTTTTAAATGTTTTACGCATCGGTGTAATTGCAGGGATCCGTTGTAAGGCTTATAGCCCGAAAACGGCCAGTTTTCAGGGGAAACTATGTCCGTTTCGTCCCAAAATCTAGGTAGAAAGTTAAGAAAACGTAATGCTTCTGGCCGAAGGGGCTGGGGGTGTTACAATA
>JAKOGI010005405.1:0-12485 GCA_029747015.1 Carnegiea gigantea | reverse complement strand
TATATATGGATTGATAGATAGATAGATAGATAGATAGATAGATATGTATATATACATATGGATATATATATGTATGTATATGTATATGTATATGTGTGTGTGTGTGTGTGTGTGTGTGTGTGTGTGTGTGTGTGTGTGTGTGTATGTAAGACCCGCCTTCTTTATTTTTTAGTTAACCTAGAAGTTTTACCTTTTACGTTACAAAATTCGTATTTTTATTAACCATATGAGGTAAATTAGTATCAATGTGATTTGGTGACCGATAATTTTATTAAAAAGAATTATTATTGCTATTATTGATTTTAAAGTAAATTCGTGCTATTTTTACCCTTAAGTTATATCGATAGTTTAATTTAGTCGTTATTCGATTTCTTAGTCGTTTCCCAAATGTGAGTAGGTTGTTAACCTTAAAATTAGTTTCGATCTTTAATAAATCGAACCTTTATATATTTGGGAACGAATAGTCGATAGGGGGACGTATTAACGATTCGTGTTTAGAGTTCAGGATACGAACTAAACCAGAGGTACCAATTACTAAGCAGCTTGAGACAAAAAAAAAGAAAAAGAGTGGTAAAAAGGGGGCTAAGCCCCTTTCTTTCACGGCCAATGTCACGAAAAAGGGAGGGGGCACTCTTCAAGCTCTTCACGACAACCCCCGACCACCACGGTAGAGAGAGAGAGTGAGAGAGAGAGGGGGTCCAGGCGCCGGCAACCAGTCGTCACACCACGCGCAGCTTCCCTAGCAACCCCATTACCGGCGACCGTCACAGAGAGGGGGAGAGATGTGAGCGGTCGAGAGGAAGCAGAGGAAACCGGTGACGGCTAGGTCTCTCGGCGGTGGTCATGGCGGCGACGGCGACACGGCTTGGCGTCCACTTACCACCGGCGAAGAGAAAGAGAGAGGAGGGTTGAGTGGAATCAAACGGTTCAGAAAGTTAGGGTTTTGAAACCTTGGCGCACCACCACTAAGACAGCGTGGTTCCGGTGAGCGGGCATGGCTCCGACGATGAGGCACAATCGGAGGAGGGCTAGGATTAGATCGGGCAGGGATGATCCGAACCAGGTTGCAAAAATGTGTCGAATTGGGGTTCGATTTCGCGTGGGTTAGGCATGGCTGCAATGAGAGGGTCGAAGTCTCGGTCTTCTAGCACTCAAAAGTTGAGCCCAGCAGCCTTTGAACGAATCTCTAGCCTGGATTTGAGGTGGGTGTTTCTCGCCTCCTAAGTATTAGTAGATTCAAAAACGTTTTAACCTAAATGATGATGCATGTCAGCTTAGGTTTAGCTCATTTCATGAAATATGTAATGAGAAACTATGCATGTTAAGTTAGATGGAATACATGCCTGCAAACTTAGTTCGAAATGAGTTCGAAATGTTTAGATTCAATTTAAGTGAATTCAGTTATTACAAGCCTGAAAATATAGTTCGAAATGAGTTATGAATGTTTAGGTTCGATTCAAGTGAATTCAGTTAATGCATGCCTGAAGGGTTTATTTGAATAGTAACTTCGATATGATAAATGAATACCTAGAATCGTATTATGCTTAAATAATTTAAATAGGTTCAAATAGTAACTTCGATATAATAAACGAATGCCTAGAATCGTAATCTGCTTAAATGACCTAATTAAGTTCAAGTAGTAACATCGATATGATAAATGAATGCCTAGAATCGTACTATGTTTAAATGAGGTAAATGGGTTCGAATAGTAACTTCGATATAATAAACGAATGTCGTGATTCATATTATGCTCAGTTGGTTTAATTAGGCTTGAATAGTAACTTTGCTACGACGAACGGAACCCTTGATTCGATGTTTGCCTAATTGGTTAATGTATGCCTGATTAGTAATTTCGATATAATGAATGAACACCTTGATTCATATGAGGCTTAGTTGGCTTAATTAGGCCTGAATAGTAACTTCGATACAATAAACGAAACCCTTGAATCGATGTTGCTTAACTAGTTATTTTATGCCTAAATAGTAATTTAAAATGACATAGGCATGACATGCTTAATTCCTAAACGTAAGTCATGCATGTAATCGAGTTTCATGCCTTGTTAGTTTAATACGGTTCATTAAGTGCCCGCTTCAAGTTGATGCTATATAGATATATATGTGTATGTGTTGATATATGCTATAATGCAACGTTGGATGGTGCTGCTTGCTCAGGTAAGTGCATAAACCCCATTACATGTCTCTTTATAAGCTTGCATGATAATATGTTATGATTACTAAATTGAAAACCGAGATGATAGTTGGATGGTTTGAGGTAGAACTATGAGTGGTTCGAGGTTCTTTGTGGTACTGTGCTTGTGAGGAGAGAGCCTGGGTTGTGAATTAACCGCAATCGTGTGGATTGCGAGGTCATGTATGGCTCATTGTGTTATTGAAATGATTATGAAGCCCTTGAATGTAATACGTGCAAATCCCTCCCCTTTTATATTATTAAGATGCATTATACGTGTGAAGGTGTTGCTTTCAAAAAGGATGTTTCTCGTGTTTCAAAACAATAATAGCCGTGACTATTAGCAATCAATGGCCTATTTTAAGTATACGAACTTGGTTTTGGGAGTAAACTCGCTTGAACGGGGGAATCCCTAAAGAATTTGGTTGAAAAGAAAGTGCGATGTGTGACAAAAAAACTTTCGCTGAGAGGCAGCAAAATTATTAGCCGTTATGGCCCATACGCTTTCAATTGGCTAAGACAATATGCTTCAAATAATATGTTATGAATGATTATATTAACCTAGGAGATAAGTCTTGGTACTAGGAGACTCTAGAAGACCCTGACGAGGGTAATAGTCCGATATGTTATATGTAGTCGTCCCGGAAGTAAGAGCTTAAGCGTGAGCATTAGGTCTCACTATGGGGTTGAGAATAGATCTCATCCAATCAGCACCCTATAATGATCTTATGCCAGATGTATTTTCTTAATAAGCAAAGAAAAGCAGTTGGCATTTTTTCATTTTAAGTGTTTCGAAAGGAAAGAAAGTTTTTATGGGCCCTAAGAGGCCATATGGAATGAAATATGAAAAGCTCATAAGGGTCGTTGTACGACCAATACGAAAGAGATTTCCTTTAATAAAAATGAGCCTCAAAGAGGCTAAGGAAAGAGTTTTTATAGGCCTCAAGAGGCTAAGCAAAGTGTTTTCAAGAAAAGAAGAAAAGTTTTCTGTGCATGTTCTGTGCTTTTCTTATGAATGAAATGTGAATGCGATTTCAAGTAAAGCTAAGTAAGATGTTTTCACAAGAAGAAAGAAAGATGCTTGTGCATGTCATATGAATGAGATCTAAGTAAAGGGCTCATGAAAATAAAGCGTTATGTGAACATTCCAAGTATAACTTATGAATGAGATGCTAAGTACGATACGATCATGAAAAAGAAAGCCTTATGATCATATTTCATGCATATCCTATGAATGAGATTTGAATGAGACTTGACATTTGTGTGTGCCTTATATATATCATGTGAATGAAATGCCAAGAAAAGTATGATTATGAAAAGAGATAACCTTGTGTGCACATCATATGAATGATATTTCATGTATAGTTAAAATGGAATGCTAAGAAGTTATGTTATAAAAAGACATATCCCTATGCTTAGCCCTCGCTACTTGCTTACATGCTTAACTGCTTGTTAGTAAAGGAACTTAGTCATTGAAGGACATAGAAATATGTTTGAGTGGTTAAAATGAAGTTTATGCTTAGTGATCCTTCCATAAGGGCTTTATGAATGCCTAATATGATAGTGAAGTATGAATACGTGATATGTGACTATTAAAGATATTATTGTCTACAACGGTTTTGGTTTTAAGGGGGTCAGGGGACACTCACTGAGTGTGTGGTTGCTCATCCCACTACTCTTTCCCCTTTTCCCTAGGTTTTCTTTGTGACAGGAAGAAATTGAGTCAGTTATGTCAAGATGGAGTTTTTTCTCGCTTGCAAGGTGTTATATATGCCTACTTACATCTTTAATAAAGTCATGTAAAGTATTCTTAGTTTGTAAATGTATGTAAACCAAGTATTCTAATTCATGTAATACATATGGTACGAAGGTCGCTCTGTATAGCCATATGAGCCAACCCTCTAATTAGTTAGGTGTCTTCTTTGTTAAACTTAGTTATGTTTTGGGATGTAAACTCCAATACTCTGGTTGTGTGAACCGTTGAGTTGTATCTTTCTTGCATTCTTTATTAATAAACTATTCTATATGGTGTACTCTGAGTGAGCAGCTCGTTGAGTTATGAAATCTGGTGTGTAGCCGTTGAACTTCTTTTAAATGTTTTACACTTCTGTTGATTTGCAGGGGTTTATTGTAAGGCTTTCAGCCTGAAAACGGTCAGTTTTTAGGGGAAACTCTGTCCGTTTCACCCCAGAATTTAAGTAAGAAGTTAAGAAAACATAACGCTCCTGGTCTTAGGGGCTAAGGGTGTTACATTGACGGTATCAGAGCATGGTCCTACGACCATAGGCCACGACCTGAGTCTTGCATCTCATATAGTTGCCTAGGAACGCGTTCACGATGACGTGATACATGCCTGCCTTGTGTGCAAATGCGAGTTTTATGTGAATGTAAGCGCATTTACCTAGTTTGGTGCGGCCTGATTGAGCTGATTGGTTGGATGTAGGAACCATTTGCTAAGGTGTAGGCCGAGTGGCTCATATTCTCGCAGATAAGTTAGGTGTTAGCTCAATCGGAAGTTGTTTCGCTTATATGCCTTGGTATTTTAATCAAAGGTTTAAAGAACATATGATTTGAAATCGAATGATTGGAAGGCCTTAACTGTAAGCTCATCTTTGCCCCTAAAGTACGATTTGCTCCTCGAGCCCCATAATGGAGTGAGCAGACGCACTCACTGATTGATAGAGAATGAGCTAGAAGTAGTTAAGCCATTCTTCTTTCGAAACATAGAGACTTTGAAAGTTGAGATCCTTCCTAAATAGTGAGTCAAGGTTTTTCTTTTGCATAAAAGACCTTTCTAATTCCATAGGTAGACCTTACTATTGCATCTTAAGACTTGCATTTGCTTTACAATGATGTACGTGCCTTGTTCTATAAGCATAAGCTTCTATGTGTAACTAGATGTATTAAATACTTATTTGCCAAGATGCATTCGCTGCTTGATGTGTCCATGACCAGTTATGTGTTTTATGAATAAGTTGTTGCACTTCTTGATGTTTGCTTGACTTAAATTGGTTTATTATATGACTTGGTCGTTTAGGCAACACAAGTTTTGTAATTCATAGCATGACATGACCCTTGACTCATTATTTGCATTCCGTAACTTCTATAATTTCATGTTATAGCTAAGTAACTGCATGCGGCCGTGTTTAAAGTATGATGAGATGACCATGGAAACCTGCATTCGTGTATTCTTGCCCTTATTTGATTTATCAGAGTAGCGCAAGAGAAGCATATAGGCCCATAAGCCATAGACCCAAGACTTATCCTTTTACTATAGGTTGCAACCTAGGGTTTGCATTTACATACGGTCATATAGGTATATTCTAGCGTGACAATGAATGAGTTTAAGTGTCTTTAAGTATCAACGTGGCATACGTGTAGTGCTAAGCTCATAGGAGCTTATATAGTTACTTTGAACTTGTTATTAAATAGTCATTGATGTGTTTTGTTGATGAATTATTTAGTAAATGCACTTCATGGTATTTGCTTAGCTTGAGTTTGGTTGGGCATGTAGCTGAATTAGCCGAACAATTTAACTTGTGTGATTTGTCAAACAGTATGATCACTAAGCTATTGTTTACACCCCACGAATTTTATTATCTTATGGTATAGCTTGAGTGGTTGTATATACATGTATTTAATGCATGATGTAATGACTGTAAGAGGCTGCATTTGCATGTGTTCACCTTTATATATTTCATGTTTTAGGAGGGAAGCATGATAATGTATCCAAGGTCATATTTAAATTCTTTATTCTAAATTTGATGTGCGAGTTGTATAAAATGACCATTAGCATGATTGATCCAAGTGTCATGGCATGACATGATCGTGCTAGCTTGTACCATATGTTACATGATAAACTTCATGGGAAAACCTTAGTGTGCATTTTACTTTATTAGCTGACTTACTTATTGCCATTAGTATCATGGGTTGTTTTTGTTTTGGTTTGCAGTGTTGTCATGTTACTGTTCTGCATAATAATAGTTTGCAATCTTAGAGACCTACATTTGTGTGAATATGTGATTGTCCATCAAGTCCATGTGACACGATAATGTGCTTGGGGTGCTTGTGGTCGTATTGGAGTCTATATATCACTTGATCGTCGAATTGTGAAATACGTATGATCTGGTGTGGGTTGGTTGTGTTGCGTATATATTTGTGATATTCTTATAAGGGTGCAAAAGGGGTGTAGATTCATGTCTATGACCATTTCATCTTACTTGCATGTTCTTAGTAAGTAGAGATAATCAGTTCTCTATGAAGACCCTATGGTTGAACTTTCTATTAGCTAAGGTATTGTGATTATCTCGTCTACTTATTATCCTTTCAGCTACACACTCTGGCCGGAAATCTTTTGTTTAGTTTATTGTAGTTCTAACATGAGACATAAGCTTACAAGCTCTTGAGTAACTCCCATGTTGCTTGCTGTATTATGCCCTATAACTCACATGCTTGAGCAACTGTTTTGAAAATATATGCACGCAAATTAAGTACTTAGAAGCCTTCCTTCCCCCATGAAAACTACTAGTCCCGGTGGGCGATCTCTACCCGAAACAACGTGCTTACAAGTAACATACTGAACCCCCACTGCCCATCAGCATGCATTCTTAGCATGCCATTTTTCTTCCAAGTTCTTTCTTGCTTGCTAATTGATAGCACCATGAATTTCTCTCAGTAATGTACAGGTTATATCCTTGTAACAGTAATTGATATCGCTCATAATTATTAGTCTTTCAGATGCTGAGTTATCTTATGTCCTTACTACCTTGGTGACCTTGCTACTTTGCCGTGATACGGAAGCCTTGGTTGACTGACTTGATTTTGAAATAATTCGATTTCGTCATATTTCAGAATGAACTTGGTTAAGTTGAATGCCTTGATATGACCTCAAATTATTATGTTAGAGTTGTTATACATGAAAATCCTTTAAATGTTCGCTCATGTTGATGCGTAAGTATAGAGTAGTCGTTGCAATTCTAGTATTGCATAGATAAAAATTTTAAAGATGATGTTCATTTAAAATAAGTTTGATATGGTTATCCATGCCAATTTATTTTCCCCTCTTCAATGCGATTTGCCCTTGGTGCCTAAATAGAGTAAGTAGACGCTTGAAGAGGATTGGTGAGGAGGAGACTGGATACCATAAGCCATTTTCTTTCGATTTAAAAAAAAAAGTAGTGTCTGCAAAATGAAACCTTTTGGAAACCTACTGTGTAGATCCTAGTTGTGTGCGTATATTCCAAGAATGACCGAACTTAGGTTTTGAATTTCGAGGACGAAATTCTTTTAAGGCGGGAAGAGTGTAAGACCCGCCTCCTTTTATTTTTTAGTTAACCTAGCTGTTTTACCTTTTACGTTACAAAATTCGTGTTTTTATTAACCATATGAGGTAAATTAGTATCGATGTGCTTAGGTGAGCGATAATTTTATTAAAAAGAATTATTATTACTATTATTGATTTTAAAGTAAATTCGTGCTATTTGTGCCCTTAAATTATATCAATAGTTTAATTTAGTCGTTATTCGATTTATTAGTCATTTCCCGATTGCGAGTAGGTTGTTAACCTTAGAATTAGTTTCGATGTTTAATAAATTGAACCTTTATATATTTGGGAATGAATAGTCGATAGAAGGCCGTATTAATGATTCAGGTTTAGAGTTCGGGATACGAACTAGACTAAAGGTACCAATTACTGAACAGCTTGAGACAAAAAAAAAAAGAAAAAGAGGAGTAAAAAGGGGGCTAAGCCCCTTTCTTTCACGGCAGAAATCACGAAAAGGGGAGGGGGCACTCTTTAAGCTCTTCACGACACCCCCCGACCACCACGGTAGAGAGAGAGGGGGGGAGAGAGAGAGAGGAGGCGCCGGCGCCGGCAACTGGTCGTCACACTACACTCAACTTCCCTAGCAACCCCATTACCGGCGACCATCACAGAGAGGGAGAGAGATGTGAGTGATCGAGAGGAAGTAGAGGAAACCGATGACGGCTAGGTCTCTTGGCGATGGTCATGGTGGCGACGGCGGCACGGCTTGGCATCCACTTACCACCGGCGAAGAGAAAGAGAGAGGAGGGTTGAGTGGAATCAAACGGTTTAGAAAGTTAGGGTTTTGAAACCTTGGCACACCACCACCAAGACAGCGTGGTTCCGGCGAGTGGGCGTGGCTCCGGCGACCAGGCACAACCGGAGGAGGGCTAAGATTAGATCGGGTAGGGATGATCCGAACCAGGTTGCAAAAATGGGTCGAATTGGGATTCGGCTGTGGTGAGAGGGTCGAAGTCTCGGTCTTCTAGCACTCAAAAGTTGAGCCCAGCCTTTGAATAAATCTCTAGCCTAGATTCGAGACGGGTGTTTCTCGCCTCCTAAGTATTAGTAGATTCAAAAATGTTTTAACCTAAACGATGATGCATGTCATCTTAGGTTTAGTTCATTTCATGAAATATGTAATGAGAAACTATGCATGTTAAGTTAGATGGAATACATGCCTGCAAACTTAGTTCGAAATGAGTTATGTATGTTTAGATTCGATTCAAGTGAATTCAGTTATTACAAGCCTGAAAATATAGTTCAAAATGAGTTATGCATATTTAGGTTTGATTCAAGTGAATTCAGTTAATGCATGCCTGGAGGGTTAACTTGAATAGTAACTTCGATATGATAAATGAATGCCTGGAATCGTATTATACTTAGATGACTTAAATAGGTTCGAATAGCAACTTTAATATAATAAACGAATGCCTAGAATCGTAATCTGCTTAAATGACCTAATTAAGTTCAAATAGTAACATCGATATGATAAATGAATGCCTAGAATCGTACTATGCTTAAATGAGGGAAATGGATTCGAATAGTAACTTCAATATAATAAACGAATACCTTGATTCATATTATGCTCAGTTGGTTTAATTAGGCTTGAATAGTAACTTTGATATGACGAACGGAACCCTTGATTCGATGTTTGCTTAATTGGTTAATGTATGCCTGATTAGTAATTTCGATATAATGAATGAACGCCTTGATTCATATGAGGCTTAATTGCTTAATTAGGCCTGAATAGTAACTTCGATACAATAAATGAAACCCTTGAATCGATGTTGCTTAATTAGTTATTTTATGCCTGAATAGTAATTTAAAATGACATGGGTATGACATGTTTAATTCCTAAACGTAAGTCATGAATGTAATCGAGTTTCATTCCTTGTTAGTTTAATATGGTTCATTAAGTGTCTGCTTCAAGTTGATGCGATATAGATATATATGTGTATGTGTTTATATGTGCTATAATGCACTGCTGGATGGTGCTGCTTGCCCAGGTAGGTGCATAAACCTTATTATACGTCTTTTTATAAGCTTGCATGATAATATGTTATGATTACTAAATTAAAAAATGAGATGGTAGTTGGATGGTTTGAGATAGAACTATGAGTGGTTCGAGATTCTTTGTGGTACGGTGCTTGTGACGAGGGAGCCTGGGTTGTGTGTGGCTCATTATGTTGTTGAAATGATTATGAAGTGCTTGAATATAATACGTGCAAATCCCTCCCCTTTTATGTCATTAAGATGCATTATACGTGTGAAGGTGTCGTTTTGAAGAAGGATGTTTCTCGTGTTTCATAGCCATGACTATTAGCAATCAATGGCCTATTTTAACTATGCGAACTTCGTTTTGGGAGTAAACTCGCTTGAACGGGGGAATTCCTAAAGAATTTGATTGAAAAGAAACTGCGATGTGTGAGAAAAAGATTTGGCTGTGAGAGGCAGCAAAATTATTAGCCGTTATGGCCCATGCGCTTTCAATTGGCTAAGATAATATGATTTATGATTATGTTAGCCTAAGGGATAAGTCCTGGTACTAGGAGACCCTAGAAGACCCTGACGAGGGTAATGGTCCGATATATTATATGTAGCCGTCCCGGGAGTAAGAGATTAAGCGTGAGCATTAGGTCTCACTACGGCGTTGAGAATAGATCTCACTCAATCAGCATCCTATAATGATCTTATGTCAGATGTATTTTCCTAATAAGCAAAGAAAAGCAGTTGGCATTTTGCCATTTTAAGTGTTTCGAAAGGAAAGAAAGTTTTTACGGGCCCTAAAAGGCCATATAGAATGAAATATGAAAAGCTCATAAGGGTCGTTGTACGATCAATACGAAAGAGATTTCCTTTAATGAAAATGAGCCTCAAAGAGGCTAAGGAAAGAGTTTTTATAGGCCTCAAGAGGCTAAGCAAAGTGTTTCCAAGAAAAGAAGAAAAGTTTTCTGTGCATGTTCTGTTCTTTTCTTATGAATGAAATGTGAATGCGATTTCAAGTAAAGCTAAGTAAGATGTTTTCACAAGAAGAAAGAAAGATGCTTGTGCATGTCATATAAATGAGATCTAAATAAAGCATGTTAATGAAAATAAAGCGTTATGTGAACATTCCAAGTATAACTTATGAATGAGATGCTAAGTAAGATACGATCATGAAAAAGAAAGCCATATGATCATATTTCATGCATATCCTATGAATGAGATTTGAATGAGACTTGACATTTGTGTGTGCCTGATGTATATCATATGAATGAAATGCCAAGAAAAGCATGATTATGGAAAGAGATAACCTTGTGTGCACATCATATGAATGATGTTTCATGTATAGTTAAAATGGAATGCTAAGAAGTTATGTTATAAAAAGAAAGATCCCTATGCCCTCGATACTTGCTTACGTGCTTAACTGCTTGTTAGTAAAGGAACTTAGTCATTGAGGGACCTAGAAATATATTTGAGTGGTTAAAATGAAGTTTATATTTAGTGATCCTTCCACAAGGGTTTTATAAATGCCTAATATGATAGTAAAGTATAAATACGTGATATGTGACTATTAAAAATATTATTGCCTGCAATGGTTTTAGTTTTAAGAGGGTCGAGGGACACTCACTGAGCGTGTGGTTGCTCATCCCACTACTCTTTTCCCTTTTTACCCAGGTTTTCTTTGTGACAGGAAGAAATTGAGTCAGCTATGTCAAGATGGAGTTTATTCTCGCTTGCAAAGTGTCACGTGTGCCTACTTACATTTTAATGAAGTCATGTAAAGTATTCTTAGTTTGTAAACGTATGTAAACCAACTATTCTAGTTTATGTTATGCATATGGTATGAAGGTCGCTCTGTATGGCCATATGAGCCAACCATCTAATTAGTTAAGTGTCTTCTTTGTTAAAGTTAGCTATGTTTTGAGATGTAAACCCCAATACTCCGATTGTGTGAACCGTTGAGTTGTATCTTTCTTTTATCTTTATTAATGAACTACCCTGTATGGTGTACTCCGAGCAAGTGGCTCGTCGAGTTATGAACTCCGGCGTGTAGCCGTTGAGCTTCTTTGAAATGTTTTGAGCTTCTGTTGATTTACAGGGTTTATTGTGAGGCTTCTCGCCTGGAAACATTCAGTTTTTAGGAGAAACTCTGTCCGTTTCGTCCCAAGATTTAAGTAAGAAGTTAAGAAAACGTAAAACACCCGACCATAGGGGCTGGGCGTGCTACAGTGTATATATATTATATATATATATAATATCTATATATATATATAATATATATATTAATTATATATAAATATATATATATATCTATAACGATAACATATATATACGTATATATAGATACTGTATATACTATAATCTGAATATATTATATAATGATATATAGAATATAGATATATTATATTAATATATCTATATATATAATAGATACCTATATACACTGTAGCACACCCAGCCCCTATGGTCGGGAGTTTTACGTTTTCTTAACTTCTTACTTAAATCTTGGGACGAAACGGACAGAGTTTCTCCTAAAAACTGAACGTTTCCAGGCGAGAAGCCTCACAATAAACCCTGTAAATCAACAGAAGCTCAAAACATTTCAAAGAAGCTCAACGGCTACACGCCGGAGTTCATAACTCGACGAGCCACTTGCTCGGAGTACACCATACTGGGTAGTTCATTAATAAAGATAAAAGAAAGATACAACTCAACGGTTCACACAATCGGAGTATTGGGGTTTACATCTCAAAACATAGCTAACTTTAACAAAGAAGACACTTAACTAATTAGATGGTTGGCTCATATGGCCATACAGAGCGACCTTCATACCATATGCATAACATAAACTAGAATAGTTGGTTTACATACGTTTACAAACTAAGAATACTTTACATGACTTCATTAAAATGTAAGTAGGCACACGTGACACTTTGCAAGCGAGAATAAACTCCATCTTGACATAGCTGACTCAATTTCTTCCTGTCACAAAGAAAACCTGGGTAAAAA
>JAKOGI010005404.1:0-12500 GCA_029747015.1 Carnegiea gigantea | reverse complement strand
ATATATATATATATATATATATATATTACTCCGCATTGAATGGGTGAAGGCTAGATGATTTGATATTGGCCTATACAGGTATTGAGTATTCTGAGATTGGTTTGCCAATAATCTATGGTTTTTTCTAAATCATGACGCTGGCAAACTAATTGATGATACTTATGTAACCATTTTGTATAAAAGTCTTTGAAATCTATTGAAGTTATATGATTGCGTACGCTAATGGTTAATTCTTCTAGTTGTTTATTTATTTCTTGCAATTCCTTTTGATCATTGTTGAGTCGTTGAATGAGGTCACGTTGTTCTAATTTATACCAGTATTTTGGGTTGTTACATTCAATTACATTAATTTGCTTTGTTATTGAAGCATTTTGTAATAAAGGTAAATCGTTTTGATAAATAGAATTGTCAAATTTGAATGATATTGTAGTTTCCATAATTTCTGTATGCACACCTATCCGATCTGCTTTAAATGGATAAATTTGAGTAAGGAAAGGAGTTCCAAGAATAACTTCTTGACTCATATCTCGTACTAAAATGATTGAATTTTTGAAACAATATCCTTGATTGCATATACAAGTAGTAGATAATTTATACTTAACTTGTAATGCCAGACCATTTGTAGTATGGAGTCGTTCTTTTATCCGTTCATAATATATTGAGGGAATTAATCCTTCTTGAATGCAATTTTGATCTGCACCACTATCTAATAGTGCAATAGTATTGCATTCAAAACTATCTTTAATTTTAAGAGTAATAGGAATATACCATTTTTGAAAATTTATTTGATTAATAGTTGAAACAAATTGTGGATCCGTAGGAGTGTCTTCTGATTGAATGTTCGGTGAAGAAGAACTAGTTTCTATTAATGTTAACCTTGCTTCTAATTCAAGATCTTTTGTTTGTAACGCACATAAATCTTTGTGCAAATTTTTAATATGTTCTTTTAATATATTAACTTCGTTTTTTAAGTCTTGAACATTAACTGCCTTTAGAATATTTGGAATCTCACGTGTTTCAAATATTTTATTGATACTTACCTTATGAGGAGGTTCTAAAGAATCTTCTTTTATTAATATACCTTTGAGTTTTTGTAAATACTCTTTCCTTAATTCGGTATCTTGAATTTGTTCAATTAAATCTAATAAAAAATCTTTTTCACTATTATTAGTAGTTATGACATTAATACACTTATAGCATAATCTTGAAGACTCATTACCTGATGAGTATTCAGTTGAGTCACTTTCTAGTTCATTAATAGCATTATTTTCACAATCAGAGGAGGATGATGAATTTTTCTATTGATAAGGTGTATCTTTGAGTTCAAATAAGGTAATTAATTTTTCTTGAATGTCTGGATGTTCTGCACAGATTTCATTGAGTTTCTTTTTAACTTTACAATTTGTTACATAGTGGCCTAATTTACCACACTTATAACAAGTATTAGTATTATTAGTTTTTCCTTTTGGGGTAGGCTTTTTAGGACTTAATTTTTTGTAAGTTGGATTTCTTGTAGTATATGGTTTCTTCTTATTAATTTGAGTTTTTCTTCATTTTTTGACAGATAGAGCTTCTAACTTTAGAAGACAAAAGGCCTCACAAAAAGAACCTAACTCTTTTCGCTTGGCGACATTATCTGTTGAATATCTGGCTTATAATTTTCATTCATTGCATAAAGAAATTCCTTTCTTTTTAATAAAGCTTAATAATTGACCAAACGTAATTTGTTCGAATGGAATAGGGCTTTTACCAATGAGTTCGCTTAATTTATTGAATATTCGTTGAGAAAATAAGGATGGTAATCCTGAAATGAATTTTTCTTTCCAATAGGGTTGACGACAGTCTTCCCTTTTTAATAGATATGTTAAAAATGTATCTTTGTACCAATTGTAGTCTTCTAGAGTTGGGCACCTTAGATTTGTTAAAAGAATATCTGTTGCAGCTGTAATATCTTTTGGACTTCCAAGAAAATTAGTAACTATTGTATAAATCAATGTTTCTATATTGTCTAGTTGTCCTTGAGAATTAGTATGAGTTCTAATTTTGGTACGTTCATCTTCTTGAATATAATTTTCCCACCAATTTTTGAGTATACCAGTGAATCCTGATGTTAATAAATCAAAAGCTTGTAAATCTGTTGCATGTTTAGTTGAATAGGCTGTATAAGCAATTAACATTCCTTGGAGGGTTATGAAGATTTCATGGTCACTACGACCATCTATATTCCATTCATATATTGAATCACCAGCAAAGTTTTCAGTAATTATTATTTTTGCACTTTCAAGGTGAAGATCTGGAGGAGTTTGTTTGGAGTAATAGGGAATTTCTTTTTTATATATTTTATTAATATTTTGGAAATCATCATCTAGTTGAGATAAATCTTTTTCTAAAATATTAACTGTACTTTTGACGGAATTAGATGTTGAAGCTTCTGCCTCCTTTAATTTTTCTTCTATTTTTGAAATTAATGGAGTATTAGCATCTGAGAGTTCTAATTTATTTGAACGTCTTATTTTGAATAAAGGTTTTGCAATCTCATCTAAAAAGTTTGGTTTGTCTCTTTAGTATCATTAATATCTAAGTTTTCTAGTTTTTCAGTTAATGAATCAACTTCTTGTTTTTTAACAATTGCTTCAACTTGAGTAGAGACCATATTGACTTGTTGAGACACTGTATGTAATACTTGATTTGTATAATTATTTTGATGATATACCTTTTTAATATCACTTAGCATTACTTGACTATTTTCTGGATCATTTCTTCCTATTTTGAATGGGACTGCTGGAATATTACCTTCAGGGGTATTTAATATGATTTCTTGTAATGGAGGAGTAAAAGAGGTAAGTGTTTGACCATTTAAGAGGGTCCATTTTTTTGCAAAATTAATATTAGTGTTTATTTCACTAACTTGGAATGGATCTGGAAGATTATTTTCTAAGGCAAACATAGCCCACCAATTAAAGAAAGGAATATTGACTTGATGTCTTTCCATGAATGAATACCAATTTTGCCTAATGAATGCTTGAGCTTTTAAATTAAAGTGTGAAAGGAACTATTCTCTTTTGACTTTGTTTTTTATTGAATTGAAATCTTGACATAAGTAATCTTTGTTGATTGCAAAAGGTGTTGAAATAACATTTATGGAGGAAAATGATGGAGGTTGCATAGTTGAATAGGTTGGGGAACCTACAGATGAAGTAACTTCATCTATTGGCTCAACTATGGGAGCTTTGTAATAAATCTTTTGAGTATCTTCTTTATCATTTGAATAATCATAACTGGTTGGCTTAGAAGGCATTGAATATGAAGTTCGAGGGAGTTCTAAGTTGTCTAATGATTTTGAAGATAAACTGCGTTCTTTAGTTGAATTAAATCTTATTAGTACTCTACCATCAGGCTCTTCTATGATTTGTTGAATATTCTTTTGAGCAATATTTCTTGGTGGCCTGGTATTTTGAATTATAAATTCTTGAGGAATAGTGATTTCGTTCCACTTTAATAATTTAGGAGTAAAGGTAGTAATATTATCTGATTCAGCTTTTAGTAGTATGGTTTCATCTAGAATAGGTTTTAATAAATATTTTGGATTAAGTTGAGATGAAAGTAGCTTGAAATATATTCTGTACGTAATAGCAAAATTTCTGAAAAGTTCACGAAATTGAATCTTTAAATTATTTTGAATATTAGGAAGATGGATATCTAGAACTAAGGTATCCATGATCCAAGGATCATTTAAATCTACTGAATAATTTGGGCAACAATTAAAGTATATGGGACCATTGCAAATATTAGTTTGAATCATGGCTAATAATGAATCCTTGTAACGTATTAACCTATTGTCTCTTAGGGCCATGAATATAGGACAATCTAATCCTAATCTTGTCAAAGGTTTGAGTGCAATTTGAATCATGCCAAAATGAATGTATCAATACTTTTCTTGATATCTTTTAATAGCAATTTTTGAAAGTAGTTTAATAGTTTGAAATTCTTCATCTGAACTAAAAGTTTCCTCATGATCTTTTATTGATAAAGCTGTATTGAAATCAAACTTCCCTATTTGATAAATCGTTTCTATCTTTTGTTTAGGAATTTTCCAATTAGCTACATCACACATACATATATATATATATATATATATATGTATATATATATATATATGTATATATATATATATATATGTATATATGTATATATAGATATGTCTATATACTAATATATGGTATATATATATATATATATATATATATCTTAGATATATATATATATATATATATATATATATATCATATATATGATATATATATATTATATAATATATTATATATATATATATATATATATATATAGATAATATAGTATAATGTATATACTGTATGCATATATATATTATATATATGATATAGTATATATATAAACATATATGTATATATATATATATTATACTACATACACATACATACATATGTGTGTGTATATATAATATATATATATATACACTTATGTATGTATGTATATATTGTAAGTATATATACTAAATATATATATATATATATATATAATATATATATATATATATCTATCTATATAATGATGTATTGTATAAAAGCTATAGATACGTATATTATATATCTCTATATCTATTATATATATTGTGTGTATGTATGTATGTATATATGTGTATATGTATATATATACAAATATATATATATATATATATATATATACTATATCATATATATACCGCACACACCGCACACACCACCACACACCTACATACATACATACATAATATATATATACTATATATATATATAGGTATATAATTAATAATACATATATATACAATGATGTATGTATACATATATATATAATTAGATAGACATATATATATATATATATATATATATATATATATATATATATATATATGTATGTATATGTATATATAGATACACATACACACACAGATATATATAGAGAGGGACCGGATCGGACGGAAACACGGAAAATGGGAAAGTAGGAAAACTTTATATAAGAAACTTAAAACGAAAAGTACATAACTGGAAGTGCAAACTGAAATAAAAAAACTTACAGATAATTTGTAACAGTAATAAACTTACAAATTGTTGGATTATAGAGGTTGTACAAGGATTTGTAAAAGAAGAGAGAGGAGAATTTGTAGATAGTAAAGAGAACTCTTAGAGAGAATTTCTAACTCTGATTTTTGAAGCTGTCGGAATTTTCGATCAGAAAATGGGTGATGCTTTGTCTAGAGGGAAATGCATGCCTTATATAGAACTGGAAAGAGCTCAATCATAGGGGCGTAATGATGCTTGAATTGTCTTCATTTGTCATGCGCCGGAAGTTGGGTTGCGATTGTCAAAAGGTAACTGCTTTGTCCTGTGCAACATTTGAAAATTTTGTCTGTAAAAACTGTTGATGAATAGTAACTTGTCGGTATTGTAGATGAACAGTGAAATATCAGGGGAACTGTAGTGAATAGTGCTTACCGATAGTTTTGTCTTTACCTACAAAATAAAAATTTTGTTAATTTGAAATGACCCTTACTTTTGCTAAAGGCCACGACCTTTGCCGGCTCTTTTCTTTTGAATTTTTGTTTTGTCATAGATTATAAGGATCTTGAGAATCCTGAAGATCTTCAATTCTGCGTTTTGTAGCAGACTCTGCAGAACTTGAATTGTCATCTGAATCGTCATTTTCGAGGAGCTTTTGTAAAAAGATTTGTCTCATTACTGGGTCATCTTTGAGCACTTCGAGAACATCTCTTTGCTTTTATGTTAGTCCCTTGGATTTGGATTTTGTAGAGGAGGAAGAGACTTCCATTTTGGTAGGAATAGATGGACCACGTGCAATTTCTTTGTTTTTGTCAAATGTATGAATGTTTTGGAGGGTGTATTTTTTGGTTTTTGTTTTGCAGAAATACTCAACATTTTCTTTGCCGCAGAGCTTGGTCTTAAATTCACTCCACCATCTGACTTTGTAAATTCATACAACAGATAGGGGAAACAAATTAAGAAGAAAGTTCTGATATCTGTATTCCCAATAGAATATCTAGGCAATGTTGAAGATTCTGAAAAATTGTACTTCTTTTGTGTAGGCTTCATAGGCGGCGGTGTTTGCAATCCAGAAGTCCCAGGCTTCTTTGGCTTCATATTGTGATTTTCCGCAAGCGCACGGTTTATCCTTGCACGAATTACGGGTGTCGTCCTCACGAATAGCATATGAGATTAGGCTGCTTCAGAAGGATACATTACCTATGCTAAACTAAACCACAGTTAATAACTTGTTGCAAATTTACCGAACTAAATTTACAAACTATTAGAAATCATGACTAAGGAAAATTCTCAAACATCAATAGCAAAAGTCATAATTCTTTCATGTCAACACTCTTTGCAAATCAAATCAATGCTATCATAGATAATCAGCAAGCTCAATGGAAACTGGGAAACTGAGAATCACCAATGATCTGAAAGACCAACTGGGGCATCAACAATCTGATTAAACAAGAAATTAAAATCCAACAACCTGCAATGGCAAAAGTCAAAACTAATTCTTCAAACAAACCAAATCTCCAATTACAAACCAAAACTAATACTTCAAAACTAATCTGGAAATTGAGAGAAGGAAAACAACTTAAAACTAAGTGAAGCGATTGAAACTAAGACCCCTAATCTATGCTAAGCTACCCGAACTCTGCTTCGACCTCCTCCCCATAAAAAAACACAGCCCCCTCATTGCTTCCATAAACTCTTTGAATTCCCTCTTTACAAATAGCCGAATTGATGATTAGCAATTAAGGGGAAGAAGAATTAATGGCCTTGAGTCGTTTCTGAGCAGCCAAAGAAGACAGTTATGGTGAGGAGGAGAAGCGCGACCGCCATACCCTATTCTGTCTTGCTCTACTTTCTAGTTCTTTTTAAGGCTCCCAGCATGCTTGAAATTGTCTCTTTGTTGATGACAATGAAAGATAACAGTTAATAGGATTAATGGGATGAATGATGGCGGAAGATGAAGGGAAAAAGTGGCGGTTATGGGAGTGGGGAAGACGAAGAGCCACGGGCTCTGTTTTCGGGTTCTGAGTTTTCTGATTGGGCAACAAAGAGGAGGAGGAAGGCCAGGGGGGACGAAGACAGACCCAGATCACTTGCCTAGTACGTGATTTCTTAAGTGAGAAGAGGGAGACCAGGCTGGGTTGCTGGCAAGAGAAGGGCAAGGTGCGAACTGGGCCTTTTTTTTGTAAAGAGAAGACCGGCCCACCAGGAGAGAAAAGAAAGAAACAAAAACTGGGCATTTGGGTTTTCGTGTGGGTCGAGGTGTGGGCTGCTAACTGGGCTCGGTCCCAATGTGAGGAGGGAGAGAAGGAAAGGAAAAGAAAGGAGAGAAGGGAAGGTTGTCTTCGGGCTTGGGCTTTCCGAAATGGGCCATTAGGTTGTCTTCCTTCACTTGTTTTCATTTATTGATCCACACTGCTTCTTCTAAGTTCTTGACATCTAATTTATCTAGATTTAATTATTCCTACAAAATAAATAAAAAACACATTAACATCCTAAATTAATAATTTATTCGAGCACATATTAAATAATAAAGGGGATAAAATATCACAATTTCTGATTGAACACTTCACTAGGTAGGGCAGAAGGAGAACAACCAAACCTAGTCCACCAATGATAAAACCAAATGGGAAATATAAATAGAGCTTTGTCATGAAAATTAAAGAACCAAGAATGAATTTCGGGTTTGTGGAAAAAGGCACAGAACCAGGCCATTTTGTAATCCAGATAATTGTAGGTAGCTGGTTCAAAAGGAATAGAGAATTGTCTTTCTTGTAATGGATCTTTCCATTGCTGGAAGCCCAAAACATTTTTGATAAATGCATTTTGAATATAAAATGTAGGACGGATTTGCGACATCGGTTGTGTGAGTAATGTCTGCACACTGGGTGTCTGTAAGAAGGAGTTCATAAAATTATCGAGTTTTTTGAGGATGATCGCCAAGATGATAAGAATCACCAAAGCTTTGTTGGACTAAGTCTCTGATGAAAAGATTTATAGGGGTAATTTTGTAGCTAGTAAGAAAAAGGTGTTCGGTAAATCGGAGGAAGTAATTGTCCTCATAAGGTTTTGTAGGTGGTTTTGTAACTACGGTTTTGTATCGTAGAGTTGGATAATTAGCAGGAGACTGAAATGAATTTTTTGTAGGAACAATTTTTTAATCATCATTCTTTTGTATACCTTTGCCTTGTCCTTCTCGCTCACTGTGAAAATCTGCATAAAATGTGTTTTATCACTCTTTCCTTGTAAAATCTCTCTTGTAAGGAAATCTGGTAGGGAATTGTTCTCTCCTTTAATGAATTCAATTTCGAAATCAAATGAAGATAAAATGGCTTGCCATCTGGCAAAGATTTGTTTTGAAACTAAATTCTTGACATCCTTTTGTAAAACATCTTTTGCAGATTTGCAATCGATTCGTAGCAGAAATTTTTTGTAAAGTAGATCATCTTGAAATTTGGAAACACTAATTGTTCTTTATCATGCATTCTTTGTTTAAGGATTCCTCCATATCCTATGTCTGAGGCATCTGTTTCTACAATCATAAATGTAGAGGAATGGGGAATTCTTAAACATGACAACGACTCGACCTTTTGTTTGACTTGTCTAACAATGTCAGTGTGTATATCAGACCACGGTTTAGGATTCTTCCTAAGTCTTCTATACAGGGGAGAACTTAATTGTCACAGCTGAGGGAAAAAAATCTGAAATGTAGTTGAGACATATAAGGAATAACAGATCATGAAATCCTTTGAAAGCGATTTCATCAGAAATTTGATTTTGTTTTAATTGTAAGAGATTGACTTGTTTATAAATTGAAGAATTTTGTAAAAGCGAAACTTCACGTTGCTTAGTAGCAGAAAGAAAATTGAAAGAGATTTGTTTGTCAAGAATCTTGGTGTAAACACCAGATTCATTAACTGAAAATGGATAGATTTGAGTTAAAAGTGGAGTACCAAGAATAATGTCATGAGTACTATTTTGTACAATCAGAAAAATATTTTTGAAGCAATAACCATTGTTAACAATGTAACCTTTGTTCAGCTTATACCTAATATTCAAAGGTTCTCCATTAGCACTACATAATTGTTCTTTTGTTCTTTCGCAACACTTAGTAGGAATAATTCCTTCACGTATGTAGTTTTGATCAGCTCCACTTTCAATGAGAGCTACTACATTCGTTGAGAAATCATTGACTACTATATTGACTATAGAATACCATTTTTGAAGTGTCACTTGAGAAATTGTATGAAGAAATTGTTTATGAGAAACTTCATTCTTAGGGATGTCTTCGATATTTTGTAAATTGTCAGGAATATGAGAGGAAATAGGAATTTGGGTTTCCAGGATGGAGAATTTTGTAAGGAGTTCTAGATCAGTAGCTTTGAGATTGGTAATCTCGTGTCTAAGATCTCGAACTCGAGCTTTCAGTTCATTCACTTCAAGCTGAATGTCTTTTGTCGTGAGTTGCTGGAAAGGATTTGGTATTGGATACTTTTGGAAGAGTTTTATCAGACTAGAAGTCTCGATGTTGAGCTTTAAGACTTTCTTTTCTTCTTCAAGAATCAAGCCTTTAAGCTTGCTCAAATACTCCTTTTTTGTCTCTTCATCAGAAATCTTTCCGATTAGATCAATTAGGAATTCTTTTTGATTTCTATTTATAACGACATTGATTGCCTTGATAGGGGAAGAATCATAATCTGATTTGTCCTCCTTAGAGCTTTGATAGTAATTAACTTCTTTGTCACTATCAGATGAGCTTTGTGCTAAGACAGCTAGAAGCTTCTACTGAAGTTGAGGCTGATCAGTAAATAACTCATTGATCTTTTGCTCAGTTTTATATTGGAATGTTTTGTGACCTGGTTTGCCATATTTGTAACAAACAACTGGCTTCTTTTTGGCTTTCTTCTTCTTAGAAGAAGTTGGCTTGGCATTGACAATTGGAGGAGAATTGGTTGGCGGTTTTGTTGATCTTTTGAGTCTCTTGGTAATGGCTTTCTTAGCATGTTTGGCTTTTGAAGAAGGAGCTTCAATTTTTGTAATGCCAAATGCTTCACAGGAAGTTCCTACTTCTTTCCTAGATTGGGCTTTCTCTAAACCATACTTGGCTTGAATGTTGAGTTCATTGCAAAGGATAAGTCCTTCGCTTTTGATAACTCCAAAGATCATTCCAAATGTAAGAGTGTGGAAATGGATACCATTAGTTCCACAAAGTTGTCGAGCTTTGAGAGAATCCTTTCTCCAAACAACTTTGGTAGGCCTGCAATGAATCTTTCTTTTCAGAAGTTTTGCATGCCATCTTCTCTCTTTAATACATTGGTAAAGGATACATCTTTGTACCATTTGTAATATGAGAGAGTAGGGCATCTAAGGTTGATAAGGACAGATTTGGCGATGGCTTGTCCTTCTTGAGGATTGCCAATGAAATGTAGGGTAATGGTATGAAAAAGGGTTTCAAAGGCATCTTAAATGCTATTACCTTGTGCATCCAATTTTGTATGATTGAGAATAGCTAACCGTTCATCATAGGTAAGATAGTTATCCCACCAATTCTTTAATTGTTCAAAGAAACTAAGGATAATTATGGTAGCTGCATCTCTGTTGGAATATTCATTGACTTTGAAGGCGGCAGCTACTACTCCCATATCTTCTATGGTAGATAGCACTTCATGTTCTGATTTGTCGTCAATGCTCCAACCATAGATAGATCTTCCGTCGAAGTTTCCATCTGTGAATTGCCGACGTTCTTCGTATTGTAAATCTGGAGGAGTAGGTCTAGGATAATAATTCCTAGTCCTAACGTTCTTCCAGCTTTGCATTTTGTTAAGAGCAAGAGACTCTTCTTTGTTAGTATTTTGGCTAGGTTCTTCTTCTTTGAAGGTCTTTTGGATAATAGCTATGACTTCGTCTGAGTCACTACTACTAGAAGTAGCTTCTTCTTCTTCTGAAGAAGAAGATGTGCTGTCACCCTTTTGTTGGCAAGTTTTCTCAAGACAGGCAAGAGCTTTCTTTCTGTCAATGGCTTCAATTTGTTCTGAGATCTTTTGAAGAAGATCATGATTTGGACTTTTGGGTTTAGGCAGAGATTCCACGATAGATGTAGGAATACTGTCTAATTTGATAAATGGTTTGGAAATGCTTTCTGTAAAAGAGGAAGAAGGTTTTGTACTGGGACTTGCCATATCCTTTTTGGCAGCTTCCTTTTTGGAATCAGTTCTGGCATTGAGCTGGTTTAGTTGCTCAGCAATTGTATTCAAGATAGCATCTGTATAATTGGCTTGCTCATGAACCTTATTGATGTCACCAAGCTAAATAATATCAGTATCCATTCCCTCCTGGCCACTTTCGTAAGGAAAAGCATGAGCAGTCTTTTCCTTGGCAAAAATCTTTGTGGTCTGGTGTGCAGGAGGATGGACGGAGACCATACTTGTACCATCAGCAAGATGCCAAACTTTAACAAGACTAGTTTAAACATTTATACTTGGGAGTGTATAAGCATTATTCAAACCCTTTTGTGAGGTAAATGTAAGAAACCAGGGGAAAAAGGAGAAGTTGACTTTGAGTCTATTCATGTCAACAATCCAGGCTTGCTTAACCTTTTCTCGAAGGTTTCGATCAATTTGTTCGAACCATTGGTGCTTGGAAGCATTACTGGCAGAGTAATAATCTTCCTTAAGAAAAGACCAATCAATTGTAAAATTGGGATTTGTGAGAACATTGCATCCATATCCTATTCCTGAAAAAGAAGGAGATGGAGGATCTGTAGGAACTGGTTCTGGAATGGGAGACCTGAACCTGTATTTTTGTGGTTCTTCTGGAGGGATACTTCGTTCTGAGTGAAAATCGAAAAAGGATTTCCTACGAGTAGAAGTTCCAGGGAGATTTTTGGGATCACAAAATGAGCGGAACCATAAGAGAACTCGGCCATCGGGTTCTTCTATGATTTGCTCAATATCGTTCATTTGTCTAGATTTGTCAATAGTAGTAGGCTGAGCATCCTCAAGCTCAATAGCTTCTGGAATTATAATCTTATCCCATTTAAGAAGTTTTGGAGCAAAAACTTGAGGTTTGTCATCTTCAATCTGAACTAAAACTGTTTCTTTGGAATTTGAAGGTGAGGGATTCAAAAATTTTGTATTGAGTTTTATAGACAGAAGTCGGAAATAAACTCTATACATAATTGCAAGGTTTTTGAAATCATGAAGCCCGCCACCTTGAACATGAACATCAAGCCTCAAGGCTCCGGGTGTCATGGGACATATCAGATTAACACAGAAGTCTGGATAGCAATTGAAGAAAATCAGTCCACATACATACATATGTGTGTGTGTATATATATATATATACCTATATTTTATACACACACACACACACACAAATATACATATATTTATATATACATATATATGTATATATATATATATATATATA
>JAKOGI010005403.1:7500-12509 GCA_029747015.1 Carnegiea gigantea | reverse complement strand
GTGGAAGGCAACACGCCCCCGCGTAAATCCCACAAGCCAGTGCGTCCGCCGTCCGCCCCCAGGACGGGGCATGTCGAGCAACAGAAATGATGTCAGGGAGCAAGGGGGCCGGGTCAAGAAAGAAGGGACGTTGGGCCGCGGGAATTCACCGACAATCACCCCTGCCCACGTGGGGGTGATCACCGTTCTCGGGTGAGGGGGGGCAAGGCCCCCACCCGTGATGGCATCCTAGAAGCCTAGGGAATGCCACGGAAGACGGGCGTCAGGAGCACCACCGGTGCCTCGGAAGGTAGGAACTAGCATAGCAACGATTCCCGCATTCCATCGATCGATATCCAACAATTTTCATGCTAGTCACGCTTCCCGAGGCAAAACCCGACCCCGGGGGTGGTCCCTCATCCGCCCGCCAAGGTTCGGTGCAAGGAAGCCATGGCAACAAGGCCTTTGACATCATGCCATGCCATGCCATGCATGGGCGATGGCTGCCGCTGACCCTGCTGCTGCCCCAGCTGCTTGCCAAGCACATCCCCTATAAAGAGCTCTTATAACTCTACTGGCTCTGCCCCCAGTAGACATCAACTGTGACGAAAAATCATACTGGGGTTTTTTGAAGATTTAGAATGTTTCAGCAGCAACCAATGGTACCATTGGAAGGATCATGATGTGAAATTACTAAAAAATATTTTTTCGGAATTTTTCGGACACCCGAGCTATTTTTTATGATTTTTTAAAGTCGAAAACGAAAAAAAATCCTAAAAATCGGGGAAAAATCAGAAAAATGCGGGACAAAGCTTGTAAATCCTCTAAAAATCGGGGGGAAGGGGTGGACAAAATTTGGGGAAAAACGCACGACAAAAATACGGGGATTTTTTCTCGGGACGGCTTTCGGGCGTTCGCGGGGCTGCGGCCAGCGTTCAGGGCCCTGCGGCCAGCGTCCAGGGCCCTGCGGCCAGCGTCCAGGGGCTGCGCCCAGCGTCCAGGACAAGCGGCCAGCGTTCACAGGCTGCGGCCAGCGTTCAGGAGCTGCGGCCAGCGTTCAAAGGGCTGCGGCCAGCGTCCAGGACAAGCGGCCAGCGTTCACAGGGCTGCGGCCAGCGTTCACAGCCTGCGGCCAGCGTCCAGGACAAGCGGCCAGCGTTCACAGGGCTGCGGCCAGCGTTCACAGCCTGCGGCCAGCGTTCCCAGCCTGCGGCCCGCGTCCAGGACAAGCGGCCAGCGTTCACAGGCTGCGGCCAGCGTCCAGGACAAGCGGCCAGCGTTCACAGGGCTGCGGCCAGCGTTCACAGCCTGCGGCCAGCATCCAGCACCCCCCGGCAGCCCCCGGAACCCAGCGACAGCATGCCCGGACGCTGCCCGGCATGCATGGATGCTGCCGTGGGCGTCCGGCAGCGTGCGTGGACGCTCTCGGGGGCATGCCCCGGGGCCGACCCTCGGGAACCGGGGGCATGCCCCGGGGCCCCCCGGGGCCGGTCCTCGGGACCCGGGGGCATGCCTCGGCCATGCACCGGGGCCGTTGTGGGGGCCTTCCTCGGGACTCAGGGGCATGCCTGGGCATGCACCGGGGCCGTTTCGGGGCGATGTGCGGGACGCGGGGCCATGCACCGGGGCCGTTCTGAGGGCGTTCCCCGGGACTCGGGGCCATGCCTTGCCCGCGCCCCGGGGCCGTTCCGGGGCGACGTGCGGGACTCGGGGCCATGCCTTGGGCATGCACCGGGGCGTTCCTCGGGACTCGGGGGCACGCACCGGGGCGAGGTGCGGGACCCGGGGGCATGCCGTGGCCATGCACCGGGGCCGTTCCGGGGGCCTTCCTCGGGACCCGGGGGGCACGCCCTGGGCATGGACCGGGGCCGATCCTCGGGACGCGGGGGCACGCCTTGGGCATGCACCGGGGCCGTTTGGGGGCGTTCCTCGGGACCGGGGGGCACGGCCCGGGGCGATGTGCGGGACTCGGGGGCATGCCTTGGCCTTGCCACGGGGCGATGGGCGGGACTCGGGGGGCATGCCTTGGCCTTGCTTCGGGGGCGTTCTAGAGGCGATGCACGTGGGCATGCCCCGGGGCCGATGTGCGGGACGCGGGGGCAGGCCTCGGCCGTGCACGGGGCCGCTCCCCGGGACTCGGGGGCATGCCTTGGCATCGACGTTCGGGACTTGGGGCACCAATATGGGGGCACGCGGCACGCCACGGGGCCTAGCTCTCGACCCTTCCTTCGCCCAGTCCGCCCAAGGTCCGCTCAAGTCCGTCAAGTCCGTCAAGTCCGCCCCCGCGCCCCTGCGTCCCTGCGCCCTGCGCCCTGTCAAAGATTATAATGCGCGCGGGGGGGTCACGGGGCCGGGGGCGGGGTGTCACTTACCATCGTTCATCCTGCTCGGGTCGCGGACGGGGCGGGGCACTAGCTCAATCACCTTCCCCCTAAAGAGCACAACGAGCTTTCGTGGCCGTGCCCGGAGTGGACATCAACCGTGGCGATTTTTCATACTCCGCCCGGGCCATCCCCCTAGAGAGCTTCAGGAGGTTTGGTGGCCGTGCCCGGAGTGGACATCAACCGTGCCTATTTTTCATACTCCGCCCGGACCATCCCCCTAAAGAGCTTCAGGAGGTTTGGTGGCCGTGCCCGGAGTGGACATCAACCGTGCCGATTTTTCATACTCAGCTGGGACAGGTCACGGCCTGCGGCCAGCGTTCACAGGCCAGCGGCCAGCGTTCACAGGACAGCGGCCAGCGTTCACAGGCTGCGGCCAGCGTTCAGGACAAGCGGGCAGCGTTCACAGCCTGCGGCCAGCGTTCACAGGCTGCGGCCAGCGTTCAGGACAAGCGGCCAGCGTTCACAGGCTGCGGCCAGCGTTCACAGGAAGCGGCCAGCGTTCAGGACAAGCGGCCAGCGTTCACAGGCCTGCGGCCAGCGTTCACAGGCTGCGGCCAGCGTTCAGGACAAGCGGCCAGCGTTCAGGACATGCGGCCAGCGTTCAGGACAAGCGGCCAGCGTTCACAGCCTGCGGCCAGCGTTCACAGGCTGCGGCCAGCGTTCAGGAACTGCGGCCAGCGTTCACAGGCTGCGGCCAGCGTTCAGGACAAGCGGCCAGCGTTCACAGGCTGCGGCCAGCGTTCAGGGCACGCGGCCAGCGTTCACAGGCTGCGGCCAGCGTTCAGGACAAGCGGCCAGCGTTCACAGGCTGCGGCCAGCGTTCACAGGCTGCGGCCAGAGTTCAGGACAAGCGGCCAGCGTTCACAGGCTGCGGCCAGCGTTCAGGACAAGCGGCCAGCGTTCACAGGCTGCGGCCAGCGTTCAGGACAAGCGGCCTGCGTTCAGGACAAGCGGCCAGCGTTCACAGCCTGCGGCCAGCGTTCACAGGCTGCGGCCAGCGTTCAGGACAAGCGGCCAGCGTTCACAGGCTGCGGCCAGCGTTCAGGACAAGCGGCCAGCGTTCACAGCTGCGGCCAGCGTTCAGGACAAGCGGCCAGCGTTCACAGGCTGCGGCCAGCGTTCACAGCCTGCGGCCAGCGTTCAGGACAAGCGGCCAGCGTTCACAGCCTGCGGCCAGCGTTCACAGGCTGCGGCCAGCGTTCAGGACAACCGGCCAGCGTTCACAGGCTGCGGCCAGCGTTCACAGGCTGCGGCCAGCGTTCAGGACAAGCGGCCAGCGTTCACAGCCTGCGGCCAGCGTTCAGGACAAGCGGCCAGCGTTCACAGCCTGCGGCAAGCGTTCACAGGCTGCGGCCAGCGTTCAGGACAAGCGGCCAGCGTTCACAGGCTGCGGCCAGCGTTCACAGGCTGCGGACAGCGTTCAGGACAAGCGGCCAGCGTTCACAGGCTGCGGCCAGCGTTCACAGGCTGCGGCCAGCGTTCACAGGCAGCGGCCAGCGTTCAGGACAAGCGGCCAGCGTTCACAGGCCAGCGGCCAGCGTTCACAGGCTGCGGCCAGCGTTCAGGACAAGCGGCCAGCGTTCACAGGCTGCGGCCAGCGTTCAGGACAAGCGGCCAGCGTTCACGGCCTGCGGCCAGCGTTCACAGGCTGCGGCCAGCGTTCAGGACAAGCGGCCAGCGTTCACAGGCTGCGGCCAGCGTTCAGGAAAAGCGGCCAGCGTTCACAGCCTGCGGCCAGCGTTCACAGGCTGCGGCCAGCGTTCAGGACAAGCGGCCAGCGTTCACAGGCTGCGGCCAGCGTTCAGGACAATCGGCCAGCGTTCACAGCCTGCGGCCAGCGTTCACAGGCTGCGGCCAGCGTTCAGGACAAGCGGCCAGCGTTCACAGGCTGCGGCCAGCGTTCAGGACAAGCGGCCAGTGTTCAGGACAAGCGGCCAGCGTTCACAGGCTGCGGCCAGCGTTCACAGGCAGCGGCCAGCGTTCAGGACAAGCGGCCAGCGTTCAAAGGCCTGCGGCCAGCGTTCACAGGCTACGGCCAGCGTTCAGGACAAGCGGCCAGCGTTCACAGCCTGCGGCCAGCGTTCAGGACAAGCGGCCAGCGTTCACAGGCTGCGGCCAGCGGTCACAGGCTGCGGCCAGCGTTCAGGACAAGCGGCCAGCGTTCACAGGCTGCGGCCAGCGTTCAGGACAAGCGGCCAGCGTTCACAGGCTTGCGGCCAGCGTTCACAGGCTGCGGCCAGCGTTCAGGACAAGCGGCCAGCGTTCACAGGCTGCGGCCAGCGTTCAGGACAAGCGGCCAGCGTTCAGGACAGGCGGCCAGCGTTCACAGGCTGCGGCCAGCGTTCAGGACAAGCGGCCAGCGTTCACAGGCTGCGGCCAGCGTTCAGGACAAGGGGCCAGCGTTCACAGCCTGCGGCCAGCGTTCAGGACAAGCGGCCAGCGTTCACAGGGCTGCGGCCAGCGTTCACAGCCTGCGGCCAGCATCCAGCACCCCCAGGCAGCCAGCGACAGCATGCCCGGACGCTGCCCGACATGCCGGGATGCTGCCGTGGGCGTCCGGCAGCGTGCGTGGACGCTCTCGGGGCATGCCCCGGGGCCGGTCCTTGGGACCCGGGGGCATGCCTCGGCCATCCACCGGGGCCGTTT
>JAKOGI010005402.1:2500-7500 GCA_029747015.1 Carnegiea gigantea | reverse complement strand
CCTGAACGCTGGCCGCAGCCTGTGAACGCTGGCCGCTTGTCCTGAACGCTGGCCGCAGCCTGTGAACGCTGGCCGCTGGCTGTGAACGCTGGCCGCTTGTCCTGAACGCTGGCCGCAGCCTGTGAACGCTGGCCGCATGCTGTGAACGCTGGCCGCTTGTCCTGAACGCTGGCCGCAGCCTGTGAACGCTGCCCGCAGGCTGTGAACGCTGGCCGCTTGTCCTGAACGCTGGCCGCAGCCTGTGAACGCTGGCCGCAGGCTGTGAACGCTGGCCGCTTGGCCTGAACGCTGGCCGCTTGGCCTGAACGCTGGCCGCAGGCTGTGAACGCTGGGCGCTTGTCCTGAACGCTGGCCGCAGCCTGTGAACGCTGGCCGCAGGCTGTGAACGCTGGCCGCTTGTCCTGAAGGCTGGCCGCAGCCTGTGAACGCTGGCCGCAGCCTGTGAACGCTGGCCGCTTGTCCTGAACGCTGGCCGCAGCCTGTGAACGCTGGCCGCAGGCTGTGAACGCTGGCCGCTTCTCCTGAACGCTGGCCGCAGCCTGTGAACGCTGGCCGCTTGTCCTGAACGCTGGCCGCAGCCTCTGAACGCTGGCCGCAGGCTGTGAACGCTGGCCGCTTGTCCTGAACGCTGGCCGCAGCCTGTGAACGCTGGCCGCTTGTCCTGAACGCTTGCCGCAGCCTGTGAACGCTGGCCGCTTGTCCTGAACGCTGGCCGCAGCCTGTGAACGCTGGCCGAAGGCTGTGAACGCTGGCCGCTTGTCCTGAACGCTGGCCGCAGCCTGTGAACGCTGGCCGCAGGCCTGTGAACGCTGGCCGCTTGTCCTGAACGCTGGCCGCGGCCGGTGAACGCTGGCCGCTTGTCCTGAACGCTGGCCGCAGCCTGTGAACGCTGGCCGCAGCCTGTGAACGCTGGCCGCTTGTCCTGAACGCTGGCCGCAGCCTGTGAACGCGGGCCGCTTGTCCTGAACGCTGGCCGCAGCCTGTGAACGCTGGCCGCAGGCTGTGAACGCTGGCCGCTTGTCCTGAACGCTAGCCGCAGCCTGTGAACGCTGGCCGCAGGCCTGTGAACGCTGGCCGCTTGTCCTGAACGCTGGCCGCTGCCTGTGAACGCTGGCCGCAGCCTGTGAACGCTGGCCGTTTGTCCTGAACGCTGGCCGCAGGCCTGTGAACGCTGGCCGCTGCTCCTGAACGCTGGCCGCTGCCTGTGAACGCTGGCCGCAGGACTGTGAACGCTGGCCGCTTGTCCTGAACGCTGGCCGCAGGCTGTGAACGCTGGCCGCTTGTCCTGAACGCTGGCCGCAGCCTGTGAACGCTGGCCGCTGTCCTGGGAACGCTGGCCGCTGGCCTGTGACCGCTGGCCGCAGGCCGTGACCTGTCCCAGCTGAGTATGAAAAATCGGCACGGTTGATGTCCACTCCGGGCCCGGCCACCAAACCTGCTGAAGCTCTCTAGGGGGATGGTCCGGGCGGAGTATGAAAAATAGGCACGGTTGATGTCCACTCCGGGCACGGCCACCAAACCTCCTGAAGCTCTCTAGGGGATGGCCCGGGCGGAGTATGAAAAATCGGCACGGTTGATGTCCACTCCGGGCACGGCCACGAAAGCTCGTTGTGCTCTTTAGGGGGAAGGTGATTGAGCTAGTGTCCCGCCCCGTCCGCGACCCGAGCAGGATGAACGATGGTGAGTGACACCCCGCCCCCGGCCCCGTGACCCCCCCGCGCGCATTATAATCTTTGACAGGGCGCAGGGCGCAGGGACGCAGGGGCGCGGGGGCGGACTTGACGGACTTGAGCGGACCTTGGGCGGACTGGGCGAAGGAAGGGTCGAGAGCTAGGCCCCGTGGCGTGCCGCGTGCCCCCATATTGGTGCCCCAAGTCCCGAACGTCGATGCCAAGGCATGCCCCCGAGTCCCGGGGAGCGGCCCCGTGCACGGCCGAGGCCTGCCCCCGCGTCCCGCACATCGGCCCCGGGGCATGCCCCCGTGCATCGCCTCTAGAACGCCCCCGAAGCAAGGCCAAGGCATGCCCCCCGAGTCCCGCCCATCGCCCCGTGGCAAGGCCAAGGCATGCCCCCGAGTCCCGCACATCGCCCCGGGCCGTGCCCCCGGGTCCCGAGGAACGCCCCCAAACGGCCCCGGTGCATGCCCAATGCGTGCCCCCGCGTCCCGAGGATCGGCCCCGGTCCATGCCCAAGGCGTGCCCCCCGGGTCCCGAGGAAGGCCCCCGGAACGGCCCCGGTGCATGGCCACGGCATGCCCCGGAGTCCCGCACCTCGCCCCGGGGCGTGCCCCCGAGTCCCGAGGAACGCCCCGGTGCATGCCCAAGGCATGGCCCCGAGTCCCGCACGTCGCCCCGGAACGGCCGCGGGGCGCGGCCAAGGCATGGCCCCGAGTCCCGGGGAACGCCCTCAGAACGGCCCCGGTGCATGGCCCCGCGTCCCGCACATCGCCCCGAAACGGCCCCCGTGCATGCCCAAGGCATGCCCCTGAGTCCCGAGGAAGGCCCCCACAACGGCCCCGGTGCATGGCCGAGGCATGCCCCCGGGTCCCGAGGACCGGCCCCGGGGGGCCCCGGGGCATGCCCCCGGGTCCCGAGGGTCTGCCCCGGGGCATGCCCCCGAGAGCGTCCACGCACGCTGCCGGACGCCCACGGCAGCATCCATGCATGCCGGGCAGCGTCCGGGCATGCTGTCGCTGGGTGCCGGGGGCTGCCGGGGGGTGCTGGAAGCTGGCCGCAGGCTGTGAACGCTGGCCGCAGCCCTGTGAACGCTGGCCGCTTGTCCTGGACGCTGGCCGCAGCCTGTGAACGCTGGCCGCTTGTCCTGGACGCTGGCCGCAGGCTGGGAACGCTGGCCGCAGGCTGGGAACGCTGGCCGCAGCCCTGTGAACGCTGGCCGCTTGTCCTGGACGCTGGCCGCAGGCTGTGAACGCTGGCCGCGGCCCTGTGAACGCTGGCCGCTTGTCCTGGACGCTGGCCGCAGGCTGTGAACGCTGGCCGCAGCCCTTTGAACGCTGGCCGCTTGTCCTGGACGCTGGCCGCAGCCCTGTGAACGCTGGCCGCAGCTCCTGAACGCTGGCCGCAGCCTGTGAACGCTGGCCGCTTGTCCTGGAAGCTGGGCGCAGCCCCTGGACGCTGGGCGCAGCCCCTGGACGCTGGCCGCAGGGCCCTGAACGCTGGCCGCAGCCCCGCGAACGCCCGAAAGCCGTCCCGAGAAAAATCCCCGTATTTTTGTCGTGCGTTTTTCCCCAAATTTTGTCCACCCCTTCCCCACGATTTTTAGAGGATTTACAAGCTTTGTCCCGCATTTTTCTGATTTTTCTCCGATTTTTAGGATTTTTTTTCGTTTTCGACTTTAAAAAATCATAAAAAATAGCTCGGGTGTCCGAAAATTCCGAAAAAATATTTTTTAGTAATTTCACATCATGATCTTTCCAATGGTACCATTGGTTGCTGCTGAAACATTCTAAATCTTCAAAAAACCCCAGTATGATTTTTCGTCACAGTTGATGTCTACTGGGGGCAAAGCCAGTAGAGTTATAAGAGCTCTTTATAGGGGAGGTGCTTGGCAAGCAGCTGGGGCAGCAGCAGGGTCAGCGGCAGCCATCGCCCCCCCCCCCCCCCCCCCCCCCCCCCCCCCCCCCATGGGCTGGCATGGTCTGGCCCCAAAAAAAAAAAAAATAAAAAAAAAAAAAATGAATGGTCACAACAGGCCTTGTTGCCATGGCTTCCTTGCAGCCGAACCTTGGCGGGCGATAGGGACTCACCCCGGGGGTCCGGGTTTTGCCGTCGTGAAGCGTGACTAGCATAAATTGCTTGGATATCGATCGAGGAGTGCTGGAATCGTGCTATGTCTAGTTCCTACCTTCCGAGGCACCGGTGGCACTCCTGACGCCCGTCTTCAGTGGCATTCCCTAGGCTTCTAGGATGCCATCACGGGTGGGGGCCTTGCCCCCCTCACCCGAGAACGGTGATCACCCCCACGTGGGCAGGGGTGATTGTCGGTGAATTCCCGCGGCCCACCGTCCCTTCTTTCTTGACCCGGCCCCCTTGCTCCCTGACATCATTTCTGTTCCTCGACCTGCCCCGTCCTGGGGGCGGACGGCGGACGCACTGGCTTGTGGGATTTAAGCGGGGGCGTGTTGCTTTCCACGTGCGGGCTGACCGTCGCAAGCGCGGTGACAGGAGAGGCGACGCGGGATGGGCTGGACGCCCCGGTTGTGAGAAACCTGTGATCGGTGAGTGAGGGCCTAGACGCTTGAGCTTGTAAGCCCCTCGCGCCCGTGAGGCACTGCCACGAACGGGGTGGAAGGCTTGTCTTGAGCCGATCCGTGCGACGACGCCGGGGTTGATCGCTCCGGTGGTGGAAGCCGACGATCGGTGAGTGAGGGCCTAGACGCTTGAGCTTGTGAGCCCCTCGCGCCCGTGAGGCCGAAGTACACGAACGGAGTGGGAGGCCCTTCCCGAGGAGCACTTCCAAGGGCGCGACCTGAGGCCTGCGCGGGGCGGGGAGTGCCCTTCGCATCGGGATTTTGCCGGTGGGGATGCCGTTGCGCCCCTCGTCCCTTGTGTCTTGACATGGCCCCTTGCTCCTTGACATTGCCTTTCTGTTGCTTGACGACCCACCTCCCCCCGTCCCGGGGCGGACAGCGGACGCACTGGCTGTGGGATTTGCGCGGAGGCGTGTTGCCTTCCACGTGCGGGCTGACTGTCGCAAGCGCGGTGACAGGAGAGGCGACGGGGGATGGGCTGGACGCCCCGGTTGTGAGAAGCCTGTGATCGGTGAGTGAGGGCCTAGACGCTTGAGCTTGTAAGCCCCTCGCGCCCGTGAGGCACTGCCACGAACGGGTTGGAAGGCTTGTCTTGAGGAGCCGATCCGTGCGACGACGGCGGGGTTGATCGCTCCGGTGGTGGAAGCCGACGATCGGTGAGTGAGGCCCTAGACGCTTGAGCTTGTAAGCCCCTCGCGCCCGTGAGGCCGAAGTACACGAACGGAGTGGGAGG
>JAKOGI010005401.1:5000-7500 GCA_029747015.1 Carnegiea gigantea | reverse complement strand
CGCAGGGACGAAGGGGCGCGGGGGCGGACTTGACGGACTTGAGCGGACCTTGGGCGGACTGGGCGAAGGAAGGGTCGAGAGCTAGGCCCCGTGGCGTGCCGCGTGCCCCCATATTGGTGCCCCAAGTCCCGAACGTCGATGCCAAGGCATGCCACCGAGTCCCGGGGAGCGGCCCCGTGCACGGCCGAGGCCTGCCCCCGCGTCCCGCACATCGGCCCCGGGGCATGCCCCCGTGCATCGCCTCTAGAACGCCCCGAAGCAAGGCCAAGGCATGCCCCCCGAGTCCCGCCCATCGCCCCGTGGCAAGGCCAAGGCATGCCCCCGAGTCCCGCACATCGCCCCGGGCCGTGCCCCCGGGTCCCGAGGAACGACCCCAAACGGCCCCGGTGCATGCCCAAGGCGTGCCCCCGCGTCCCGAGGATCGGCCCCGGTCCATGCCCAAGGCGTGCCCCCCGGGTCCCGAGGAAGGCCCCCGGAACGGCCCGGTGCATGGCCACGGCATGCCCCCGAGTCCCGCACCTCGCCCCGGGGCGTGCCCCCGAGTCCCGAGGAACGCCCCGGTGCATGCCCAAGGCATGGCCCCGAGTCCCGCACGTCGCCCCGGAACGGCCCGGGGCGCGGCCAAGGCATGGCCCCGAGTCCCGGGGAACGCCCTCAGAACGGCCCCGGTGCATGGCCCCGCGTCCCGCACATCGCCCCGAAACGGCCCCGGTGCATGCCCAAGGCATGCCCCTGAGTCACGAGGAAGGCCCCCACAACGGCCCCGGTGCATGGCCGAGGCATGCCCCCGGGTCCCGAGGACCGGCCCCGGGGGGCCCCGGGGGAAGCCCCCCGGTCCCGAGGGGCGGGCCCCGGGCATGCCCCCGAGAGCGGCCACGCACGCTGCCGGACGCCCACGGCAGCATCCATGCATGCCGGGCAGCGTCCGGGCATGCTGTCGCTGGGTGCCGGGGGCTGCCGGGGGGTGCTGGATGCTGGCCGCAGGCTGTGAACGCTCGCCGCAGCCCTGTGAACGCTGGCCGCTTGTCCTGGACGCTGGCCGCAGGCTGTGAACGCTGGCCGCAGCCCTGTGAACGCTGGCCGCTTGTCCTGGACGCTGGCCGCAGGCTGGGAACGCTGGCCGCAGGCTGGGAACGCTGGCCGCAGCCCTGTGAACGCTGGCCGCAGCCCTGTGAACGCTGGCCGCTTGTCCTGGACGCTGGCCGCAGGCTGTGAACGCTGGCCGGAGCCCTGTGAACGCTGGCCGCTTGTCCTGGACGCTGGCCGCAGGCTGTGAACGCTGGCCGCAGCCCTGTGAACGCTGGCCGCTTGTCCTGGACGCTGGCCGAAGCCCTGTGAACGCTGGCCGCAGCTCCTGAACGCTGGCCGCAGCCTGTGAACGCTGGCCGCTTGTCCTGGACGCTGGGCGCAGCCCCTGGACGCTGGGAGCAGCCCCTGGACGCTGGCCGCAGGGCCCTGAACGCTGGCCGCAGCCCCGCGAACGCCCGAAAGCCGTCCCGAGAAAAAATCCCCGTATTTTTGTCGTGCGTTTTTCCCCAAATTTTGTCACCCCTTCCCCACGATTTTTAGAGGATTTACAAGCTTTGTCCCGCATTTTTCTGATTTTTCTCCGATTTTTAGGATTTTTTTTCGTTTTCGACTTTAAAAAATCATAAAAAATAGCTCGGGTGTCCGAAAAATTCGGAAAAAATATTTTTTAGTAATTTCACATCATGATCTTTCCAATGGTACCATTGGTTGCTGCTGAAACATTCTAAATCTTCAAAAAACCCCAGTATGATTTTTCTTCACAGTTGATGTCTACTGGGGGCAGAGCCAGTAGAGTTATAAGAGCTCTTTATAGGGGAGGTGCTTGGCAAGCAGCTGGGGCAGCAGCAGGGTCAGCGGCAGCCATCGCCCATGCATGGCATGGCATGGCATGGCATGATGTCAAAGGCCTTGTTGCCATGGCTTCCTTGCACCGAACCTTGGCGGGCGGATGAGGGAACACCCCGGGGGGCGGGTTTTGCCTCGGGAAGCGTGACTAGCATGAAAATTGTTGGATATCGATCGATGGAGTGCGGGAATCGTTGCTATGCTAGTTCCTACCTTCCGAGGCACCGGTGGTGCTCCTGACGCCCGTCTTCGGTGGAATTCCCTAGGCTTCTAGGATGCCATCACGGGTGGGGGCCTTGCCCCCCCTCACCCGAGAACGGTGATCACCCCCACGTGGGCAGGGGTGATTGTCGGTGAATTCCCGCGGCCCACCGTCCATTCTTTCTTGACCCGGCCCCCTTGCTCCCTGACATCATTTCTGTTGCTCGACATGCCCCGTCCTGGGGGCGGACGGCGGACGCACTGGCTTGTGGGATTTAAGCGGGGGCGTGTTGCCTTCCACGTGCGGGCTGACCGTCGCAAGCGCGGTGACAGGATAGGCGACGCGGGATGGGCTGGACGCCCCGGTTGTGAGAAGCCTGTGATCGGTGAGTGAGGGCCTAGACGCTTGAGCTTGTAAGGCCCT
>JAKOGI010005400.1:0-12554 GCA_029747015.1 Carnegiea gigantea | reverse complement strand
CGGCCGCAGCAGATGAAACGAGAAAGATCGGCGCTTTTAAGCAAGAAAAAAAACAACGAAAAGGGGGTGCAACACGAGGACTTCCCAGGAGGTCACCCATCCTAGGACTACTCTCGCCCAAGCACGCTTAACTGCGCAGTTCTGATGGGATCCGGTGCATTAATGCTGGGATGATCGCACCCATTAGAATCTGGGGGAACAAATCTTATATAAAGTGCACGCGGCTGCCGAGTCGCTCATACATCGCGCCAAATCTAAAGAGTTCGCAAGTTCGTAACTGACAGCTCGGAAGCGGCGAGCTAAGAGTTCGTTACGGACGGTAGCTCGATCGCCTTCATCGCCCCGTGCGAGCATTGGGTTTCGTCCGTGTGTTGCAGTAAAAAGGGGCCTCTAATGTGGTTTTCAGTGCCAGGAGGCGGCCGTGGAGGAATTTCGGTAATTTCGAGTGAACAAGGGCGGAAGGCCTGATTTGAAAGCTTTTTCCTCGTCCCGGTCAGTTCCCATCCGACGGCCACAGCAAATGAAACGAGAAAGACCGGCCGCTGAGTTGCGCATAAAGCACGCCGGCTCCAAAGAGGTCGCAAGTTCGTAACTGACAACTCGGAAGAGGCGAGCTAAGCGTGCGTTACGGACGGGAGCTCGACCACCTTCATCGCCCCGGGCATGCATGGGGTTTCGTCCGTGCGTTGCAGTAAAAAGGGGCCTCTGATGTGTTTTTCAGGGCCACGAGGAGTCCGTAGGGGAATTTCGGTAATTTCGACTGAACATAGGCGGATGGCCTGATCTGGATGCTTTTTCCACGTCCTGGTCAGTTCTTATCCGCTGGCCGTAGCAAATGAAACGAGAAAGATCGGTGCTTCTAGGAAAGAAAAAAACAACGAAAAAGGGGTGCAACAAGAGGACTTCCCAGGAGGTCACCCATCCTAGCACTACTCTCTCCCAAGCACGCTTAACTGCGGAGTTCTGATGGGATCCGGTGCATCAGTGCTAGTATGATCGTACCCATCGGAATCTGGCGGAACAAGTCTTTTATAGAGTGTACGCGGCTGCCGAGTCGCTCATAGATCGCGCCAAATCTAAAGAGTTCGTAAGTTCGTAACTGACAGCTCGGAAGCGGCGAGCTAAGAGTGCGTTACGGACGGTAGCTCGATCGCCTTCATCGCCCCGTGCGAGCATTGGGTTTCGTCCGTGTGTTGCAGTAAAAAGGGGCCTCTAATGTGGTTTTCAGTGCCAGGAGGCGTCCGTGGAGGAATGTCGGTAATTTCGAGTGAACAAGGGCGGAAGGCCTGATTTGAAAGCTTTTTCCTCGTCCCGGTCAGTTCCCATCCGACGGCCGCAGCAAATGAAACGAGAAAGACCGGTGCTTTTAAGAAAGAGAAAAATAACGAAAAAGGGGTGCAACACGAGGACTTCCCAGGGGGTCACCCATCCTAGTACTACTCTCGCCCAAGCACGCTTAATTGCGCATTTTTGATGGGATCCGGTGCATTAGCGCTGGGATGATCGCACCCATTGGATTCTTGCGGAACAAATGTTTCATTGAGGGTGAGCGGCCGTTGAGTTGTGCATACAGCACGCAAGCTCCAAAGAGATCGCAAGTTCGTAACTGGCAGCTCGGAAGCGGCGAGCTAAGAGTGCGTTACGGACGGTAGCTCGACCACCCTCATCGCCCCGCGCATGCTTGGGATTTCGTCCGTGTGTTGTATTAAAAAACGACCTCTGATGTGGTTTTCAGGGCCTGGACGCGTCCGTAGGGGAATTTCGGTAATTTCAAGTGAAAATGGGCGGAAGGCCTGACTTGGATGCTTTTTCCTCGTCCTGGTCAGTTCTCATCCGACGGCCACAGCAGATGAAACGAGAAAGATCGGCGCTTTTAAGGAAGAAAAAAAACAACGAAAAGGGGGTGCAACACGAGGACTTCCCAGGAGGTCACCCATCCTAGTACTACTCTCGCCCAAGCACGCTTAACTGCACAGTTCTGATGGGATCCGGTGCATTAATGCTGGGATGATCGCATCCATTAGAACTTAGCGGAACAAATCTTTTATAGAGTGCACGCGGCTGCCGAGTCGCTCATACATCGCGCCAAATCTAAAGAGGTCGCAAGTTCGTAACTGACAGCTCGGAAGCGGCGAGCTAAGAGTGCGTTACGGACGGTAGCTCGACCGCCTTCATCGCCCCGTGCGAGCCTTGGGTTTCGTCCGTGTGTTGCAGTAAAAAGGGGCCTCTAATGTGGTTTTCAGTGCCACGTGGCGTCCGTAAAGGAATTTCGGTAATTTCGATTGAACAAGGACGGAAGGCCTGATTTGGAAGCTTTTTCCTCGTCCGGGTCAGTCCTCATCCGTCGGCCGCAGCAAATGAAACGAGAAAGATCGGTGGTTTTGAGAAAGAAAAAACAACGAAAAAGGGGTGCAACACGAGGACTTCCCAGGAGGTCACCCATCCCAGCACTACTCTCGCCCAAGCACGCTTAACTGCGGAGTTCTGATGGATCCGGTGCATCAGTGCTGGTATGATCGCACCCATCGAATTCCTGCGGAACAAATGTTTCATTGAGGGTACGCGGCCGCTGAGTTGCGCATAAAGCACGCCGGCTCCAAAGAGGTTGCATGTTCGTAACTGACAACTCGGAAGAGGCGAGCTAGGCTTGCGTTATGGACGGTAGCTCGACCACCTTCATCGCCCCGTGTATGCATGGGGTTTCGTCCGTGCGTTGCTGTAAAAAGGAGCCTCTGATGTGTTTTTCAGGGCCACGAGGCGTCCGTAGGGGAATTTCGGTAATTTCGACTGAACATACGCGGATGGCCTGATTTGGATGCTTTTTCCACGTCCTAGTCAGTTCTTATCCGCTGGCCACAGCAAATGAAACGAGAAAGATCGGCGCTTCTAAGAAAGAAAAAAACAACGAAAAAGGGGTGCAACACGAGGACTTCCCCGGAGGTCACCAATCCCAGCACTACGCTCGCCCAAGCACGCTTAGCTGCGGAGTTCTGATGGGATCCGGTGCATCAGTGCTGGTATGATCGCACCCATCGGAATCTGGCGGAACAAGTCTTTTATAGAGCGTACGCGGCTGCCGAGTCGATCATAGATCGCGCCAAATCTAAAGAGTTCGCAAGTTCGTCACTGACAGCTCGGAAGCGGCGGGCTAAGAGTGCGTTATGGACGGTAGCTCGACCGCCTTCATAGCCCCGTGCGAGCATTGGGCTTCGTCCATGTGTTGCAGTAGAAAGGGGCCTCTAATGTGGTTTTCAGTGCCAGGAGGCGTCCGTGGAGGAATTTCGGTAATTTCGAGTGAACAAGGGCGGAAGGCCTGATTTGAAAGCTTTTTCCTCGTTCCGGGCGCGTCAGTTCCCACGGATTTCCTTGACGGCCGCAGCAAATGAAAAGAGAAAGACCGGTGCTTTTAAGAAAGAAAAAAATAACGAAAAAGGGGTGCAACACGAGGACTTCCCAGGGGGTCACCCATCCTAGTACGACTCTCGCCCAAGCACGCTTAATTGTGCATTTCTGATGGGATCCGGTGCATTAGTGCTGGGATGATCGCACCCATTGGATTCTTGCGGAACAAATGTTTCATTGAGAGTGAGCGGCCGTTGAGTTGTGCATACAGCACGCCAGCGCCAAAGAGATCGCAAGTTCGTAACTGGCAGCTCGGAAGCGGCGAGCTAAGAGTGCGTTACGGACGGTAGCTCGACCCCCCTCATCGCCCCGTGCATGCATGGGGTTTCGTCCGTGTGTTGTATTAAAAAAACGACCTCTGATGTGGTTTTCAGGGCCTGGACGCGTCCGTAGGGGAATTTCGGTAATTTCAAGTGAACATGGGCGGAAAGCCTGACTTGGATGCTTTTTCCTCGTCCTGGTCAGTTCTCATCCGACGGCCGCAGCAGATGAAACGAGAAAGATCGGCGCTTTTAAGGAAGAAAAAAAAAACGAAAAGGGGGTGCAACACGAGGACTTCCCAGGAGGTCACCCATCCTAGTACTACTCTCGCCCAAGCACGCTTAACTGCGCAGTTCTGATTGGATCCGGTGCATTAATGCTGGGATGATCGCACCCATTAGAATTTGGCGGAACAAATCTTTTATAGAGTGCACGCGGCTGCCGAGTCGCTCATACATCGCGCAAAATCTAAAGAGTTCGCAAGTTCGTAACTGACAGCTCGGAAGCGGAGAGCTAAGAGTGCGTTACGGACGGTAGCTCGACCGCCTTCATCGCCCCGTGCGAGCATTGGGTTTCGGCCGTGTGTTGCAGTAAAAAGGGGCCTCTAATGTGGTTTTCAGTGCCAGGCGGCGTCCGTAAAGGAATTTCGGTAATTTCGATTGAACAAGGACGGAAGGCCTAATTTGGAAGCTTTTTCCTCGTCCTGGTCAGTCCTCATCCGGCGGCCGCAGCAAATGAAACGAGAAAGATCTGTGGTTTTGAGAAAGAAAAAACAACGAAAAAGGGGTGCAACACGAGGAATTCCCAGGAGGTCACCCATCCTAGTACTACTCTCGCCCAAGCACGCTTAACTGCGGGGTTCTGATGGGATCCGGTGCATTAGTGCTGGTATGATCGCACCCATTGGATCCTTGCGGAACAAATGTTTCATTGAGTCCACGCGGCTGCCGAGTCGCGCATGCAGCGCCCCAAATCTAAAGAGGTCGCAAGTTCGTAACTGACAGCTCGGAAGCGGCGAGCTAAGAGTGCGTTACGGACGGTAGCTCGACCGCCTTCATCGCCCTGTGCGAGCATTGGGTTTCGTCCGTGTGTTGCAGTAAAAAGGGGCCTCTAATGTGGTTCTCAGTGCCAGGCGGCGTCCCTGAAGGAATTTCGATAATTTCGATTGAACAAGGACGGAAGGCCTGATTTGGAAGCTTTTTCCTCGTCCTGGTCAGTCCTCATCCGGCGGCCGCGGCAAATGAAACGAGAAAGATCGGTGGTTTTGAGAAAGAAAAAACAACGAAAAAGGGGTGCAACACGAGGACGTCCCAGGAGGTCACCCATCCCAGTACTACTCTCGCCCAAGCACGCTTAACTGCGGAGTTCTGATGGGATCCGGTGCATTAGTGCTGGTATGATCGCACCCATCGAATTCTTGCGGAACAAATGTTTTATTGAGGGTACGCGGCCGCTGAGTTGCGCATAAAGCACGCCAGCTCCAAAGAGGTCGCAACGTTCGTAATGGCAGCCTCGGATAGCGGCGAGCTAAGAGTGCGTTACGGACGGTAGCTCGACCACCCTCATCGCCCCGTGCATGCATGGGGTTTCGTCCGTGTGTTGTATTAAAAAACGACCTCTGATGTGGTTTTCAGGGTCTGGACGCGTCCGTAGGGGAATTTCGGTAATTTCAAGTGAACATGGGCGGAAGGCCTGACTTGGATGCTTTTTCCTCGTCCTGGTCAGTTCTCATCCGACGGCCGCAGTAGATGAAACGAGAAAGATCGGCGCTTTTAAGGAAGAAAAAAAACAACGAAAAGGGGGTGCAACACGAGGACTTCCCTAGGAGGTCACCCATCCTAGTACTACTCTCGCCCAAGCACGCTTCACTGCGCAGTTCTGATGGGATTCGGTGCATTAATGCTGGGATGATCGCACCCATTAGAATCTGGCGGAACAAATCTTTTGCAGAGTGCACGCGGCTACCGAGTCGCTCATACATCGCGCCAAATCTAAAGAGTTCGCAAGTTCGTAACTGACAGCTCGGAAGCGGCGAGCTAAGAGTGCGTTACGGACGGGAGCTCGACCGCCTTCATCGCCCCGTGCGAGCATTGGGTTTCGTCCGTGTGTTGCAGTAAAAAGGGGCCTCTAATGTGGTTTTCAATGCCAGGCGGCGTCCGTAAAGGAATTTCGATAATTTCGATTGAACAAGGACAGAAGGCCTGATTTGGAAGCTTTTTCCTCGTCCTGGTCAGTCCTCATCCGGCGGCCGCAGCAAATGAAACGAGAAAGATCGGTGGGTTTGAGAAAGAAAAAACAACGAAAAAGGGGTGCAACACGAGGACTTCCCACGAGGTCACCCATCCCAGTACTACTCTCGCCCAAGCACGCTTAACTGCGGAGTTCTGATAGGATCTGGTGCATTAGTGTTGGTATGATCGCACCCATCGAATTCTTGCGGAACAAATGTTTCATTGAGGGTACGCGGCCGCTGAGTTGCGCATAAAGCACGCCGGCTCCAAAGAGGTCGCAAGTTCGCAGCTGACAACTCAGAAGAGGCGAGCTAAGCGTGCATTACGGGCGGTAGCTCGACCACCTCCATCGCCCCGTGCATGCATGGGGTTTCGTCCGTGCGTTGCAGTAAAAAGGGACCTCTGATGTGTTTTTCAGGGCCACGAGGCGTCCGTAGGGGAATTTCGGTAATTTCGACTGAACATAGCGGATGGCCTGATTTGGATGCTTTTTCCACGTCCTGGTCAGTTCTTATCCGCTGGCCACAGCAAATGAAACGAGAAAGATCGGCGCGTCTAAGAAAGAAAAAAACAACGAAAAGGGGGTGCAATACGAGGACTTCCAAGGAGGTCACCCATCCTAGCACTACTCTCGCCCAAGCACGCTTAACTGCGGAGTTCTGATGGGATCTGGTGCATCAGTGCTGGTATGATCGCACCCATCGGAATCTGGCGGAACAAGTCTTTTATAGAGCGTACCGGCTGCCGAGTCGCTCATAGATCGCGCCAAATCTAAAGAGTTCGCAAGTTCGTAACTGGCAGCTCGGAAGCGGCGAGCTAAGAGTGCGTTACGGACGGCAGCTCGACCCGTGCGAGCATTGGGTTTCGTCCGTGTGTTGCAGTGAAAAGGAGCCTCTAATGTGGTTTTCAGTGCCAGGAGGCGTCCGTGGAGGAATTTCGGTAATTTCGAGTGAACAAGGGCGGAAGGCCTGATTTGAAAGCTTTTCCTCGTCCCGGTCAGTTCCCATCCGACGGCCGCAGCAAATGAAACGAGAAAGACCGGTGCTTTAAAGAAAGAAAAAAATAACGAAAAAGGGGTGCAACACGAGGACTTCCCAGGGGGTCACCCATCCTAGTACTGGTCTCGCCCAAGCACGCTTAATTGCGCATTTCTGATGGGATCCGGTGCATTAGTGCGGGGATGATCGCACCCATTGGATTCTTGCGGAACAAATGTTTCATTGAGGGTGAGCGGCCGTTGAGTTGTGCGTACAGCACGCCAGCTCCAAAGAGATCGCAAGTTCGCATCTGGCAGCTCGGAAGCGGCGAGCTAAGAGTGCGTTACGGACGGTAGCTCGACCACCCTCACCGCCCGGTGCATGCATGGGGTTTCGTCCTGTGTTGTATTAAAAAACGACCTCTGATGTGGTTTTCCAGGGCCTGGACTCGTCCCGTAGGGGAATTTCGGTAATTTCAAGTGAACATGGGGCGGAAGGCCTGACTTGGATGCTTTTTTCCTCGTCCTGGTCATTGCGTCTCATCCGACGGCCGCAGCAGATGAAACGAGAAAGATCGGCCGCTTTTAAGGAAGAAAAAAACAACGAAAAGGGGGTGCAACACGAGTACTTCCCCAGGAGGTCACTCCATCCTGTGTACTCTCGCCCAAGCACGCTTCACTGCGCAGTTCTTATGGGATCCGGTGCTTAATGCTGGGATATCGACCCAGTAGAATCTGGCTGAACAATCTTTTTATAGAGTGCACGCGCTGCGATTCGCTCATACATCGCGTTCAAATCTAAGAGTTCGCAGTTCGTACTGACAGCTCGAAGCGGCGACTAAGAGTTCGTTACGGACGGTAGCTCGACCGCCTTCATCGCCCCGTGCGAGCACGGGGTTTCGTCCGTGTGTTGCAGCAAAAAGGGGCCTCCAATGTGGTTTTCAGTGTCAGGCGGCGTCCGTAAAGGAATTTCGGTAATTTCGATTGAACAAGGACGGAAGGCCTGATTTGGAAGCTTTTTCCTCGTCCTGATCAGTCCTCATCCGGCGGCCGCAGCAAATGAAACGAGAAAGATCGGTGGTTTTGAGAAAGAAAAACAACGAAAAGGGGGTGCTACACGAGGACTTCCCAGGAGGTCACTCATTCCAGTACTACTCTCGCCCAAGCACGCTTAACTGCGGAGTTCTGATGGGATCCGGTGCTTTAGTGCTGGTATGATCGCACCAATCGAATTCTTGCGGAACAAATGTTTCATTGAGGGTACGCGGCCGCTGAGTTGCGCGTAAAGCACGCCGGCTCCAAAAGGTCGCAAGTTCGTAACTGGCAACTCGGAAGAGGCGAGCTAAGCGTGCGTTACGGACGGTAGCTCGACCACCTCCATCGCCCCGTGCATGCATGGGGTTTCGTCCGTGCGTTGCAGTAAAAAGGGGGCTCTGATGTGTTTTTCAGGGCCACGAGGCGTCCGTATGGGAATTTCGGTAATTTCGACTGAACATAGGCGGATGGCCTGATTTGGATGCTTTTTCCACGTCCTGGTCAGTTCTTATCCGCTGCCACAGAAATGAAAAACGAGAAAGATCGGCTGCTGTCTAAGATAGAAAAAAACACGAAAAAGGGGTGCAACGCTAGGACTTCCTAGGAGGTCCCCATCCTAGCAGCTACTCTCGCCCAAGCAACGCTTAACTGCGGGGGTCTGAGTGATCCGGCGCTCAGTGCTGGTAATGATCGCACCCATCGGAATCTGGCGGAACAGTCCTTTTAATAGAAGTGTACCGGCTGCCGAGTCGCTCTAAGATCGCGCCAAATCTAAAGAGTTCGCAATTCGTAACTGACACCTCGGAAGCTCGCTAAGAAGTGCGTTATGACGGTAGCTCTACCGCGCTCATCGCCACTGCGAGCATTGGTTTCGTCGTGTGGTTGCTGTAAAAAGGGGCCTCTAATGTGGTTTTCAGTGCCAGGAGGCGTCCGTAAAGGAATTTCGGTAATTTCGATTGAACAAGGACGGAAGGGCTGATTTGGAAGCTTTTTCCTCGTCCTGGTCAGTCCTCATCCGGCAGCCGCAGCAAATGAAACGAGAAAGATCGGTGGTTTTGAGAAAGACAAAACAACGAAAAAGGGGTGCAACACGAGGACTTCCCAGGAGGTCACCCATTCCAGTACTACTGTCGCCCAAGCACGCTTAACTGCGGAGTTCTGATGGGATCCGGTGCATTAGGCTGTATGATCGGCACCCATCGAATTCTTGCGGAACAATGTTTCATTGAGGGTACGCGGCCGCTGAGGTTGCGCATAAAAGCACGCCGGCTCCAAAAGGTCCGCAAGTTCTAGCTGACGACTCAGAACCCAACTCGGAAGCGGCAAGCTAAGCTCGCGTTACGGACGGTAGCTCGACCACCTTCATCGCCCCGTGCATGCCTGGTGTTTCGTCCGTGCGTTGCAGTAAAACGGGGCCTTTGATGTGTTTTTAGGGCCACTAGGCGTCCGTAGGGATTTTCGGTAATTTTCGACACGGGGGGGGGGGAACATAGGCGGATGGCCTAATTTGTGATGCTTTTCTCCACGTCCTGGTCCAGTTCTTATCCGCTGGCCGCAGCAAATGAACGCGAAAAGGATCGGCGCTTCTAAGAAAGAAAAAAACAACGAAAAAGGGGTGCAATACGAGGACTTCCCAGGTGGTCACCCATCCTAGCACTACTCTCGGCCAAGCACGCTTAACTGCGGAGTTCTGAAGGGATCCGGGGCATCAGTGCTGGTATGATCGCACCCGTCGGAGTCTGGCGGAACAAGTCTTTTATAGAGTGTACGCGGCTGCCGAGTCGCTCATAGATCGCGCCCAATCTAAAAAGTTCGCAAGTTCGTGACTGACAGCTCGCAAGCGACGAGCTAAGAGTGCGTTACGGACGGCAGCTCGACCGCCTTCATCGCCCCGTGCGAGTATTGGGTTTCGTCCGTGTGTTGCAGTAAAAAGAGGCCTCTAATGTGGTTTTCAGTGCCAGGAGGCGTCCGTGGAGGAATTTCGGTAATTTCGAGTGAACAAGGGCGGAAGGCCAGATTTGAAAGCTTTTTCCTCGTTCAGGTCAGTTCCCATCCGACGGCCGTAGCAAATGAAACGAGAAAGATCGGTGCTTTTAAGAAAGAAAAAAATAACGAAAAAGGGGTGCAACACGAGGACTTCCCAGGGGGTCACCCATCCTAGTACTCCTCTCGCCCAAGCACGCTTAATTGCGCATTTCTGATGGGATCCGGTGCATTAGTGCTGGGATGATCGCCCCCATTGGATTCTTGCGGAACAAATGTTTCATTGAGGGTGAGCGGCCGTTGAGTTGTGCATACAGCACGCCAGCTACAAAGAGATCGCAAGTTCGTAACTGGCAGCTCGGAAGCGGCGAGCTAAGAGTGCGTTACGGACGGTAGCTCGACCACCCTCACCGCCCGGTGCATGCATGAGGTTTCGTCTGTGTGTCGTATTAAAAAACGACCTCTGAGGTGGTTTTCAGGGCCTGGACGCGTCCGTAGAGGAATTTCGGTAATTTCAAGTGAACATGGGCGGAAAGTCTGACTTGGATGCTTTTTCCTCGTCCTGGTCAGTTCTCATCCGACGGCCGCAACAGATGAAACGAGAAAGATCGGCGCTTTTAAGGAAGAAAAAAACAACGAAAAGGGGGTGCAACACGAGGACTTCCCAGGAGGTCACCCATCCTCGTACTACTCTCGCCCAAGCACGCTTAACTGCGCAGCTCTGCTGGGGTCCGGTGCATTAATGATGGGTTTCGTCCGTGTGTTGCAGTGAAAAGGGCCTCTAATGTGGTTTTCAGTGCCAGGAGGTGTCCGTGGAGGAATTTCGGTAATTTCGAGTGAACAAGGGCGGAAGGCCTGATTTGAAAGCTTTTTTCTCGTCCCGGTCAGTTCCCATCTGACGGCCGCAGCAAATGAAACGAGAAAGACCGGTGCTTTTAAGAAAGAAAAAAATAACGAAAAAGGGGCGCAACACGAGGACTTCCCGGGGGGTCACCCATCCTAGTACTGCTCTCGCCCAAGCACGCTTAATTGCGCATTTCTGATGGGTATTCAGTGCCAAGCGGCGTCCGTAAAGGAATTTCGGTAATTTCGATTGAACAAGGACGGAAGGCCTGATTTCGAAGCTTTTTCCTCGTCCTGGTCAGTCCTCATCCGGCGGCCACAGCAAATGAAACGAGAGAGATCGGTGGTTTTGAGAAAGAAAAAACAACGAAAAAGGGGTGCAACACGTGGACTTCCCAGGAGGTCACCCATCCCAGTACTACTCTCGCCCAAGCACGCTTAACTGCGGAGTTTTGATGGGATCCGATGCATTAGTGCTGGTATGATCGCACCCATCGAATTCTTGCGGAACAAATGTTTCATTGAGTGTACGCGGCCGCTGAGTTGCGCATAGAGCACGCCGGCTCCAAAGAGGTCGCAAGTTCGTAACTGACAACTCGGAAGAGGCGAGCTAAGCGTGCGTTACGGACGGTAGCTCGACCACCTTCATCGGCCCGTGCATGCATGGGCTTTCGTCCGTGCGTTGCAGTAAAAAGGGGCCTCTGATGTGTTTTTCAGGGCTACGAGGCGTCCGTAGGGGAATTTCGGTAATTTCGACTGAACATAGGCGGATGGCCTGATTTGGATGCTTTTTCCACGTCCTGGTCAGTTCTAATCCGCTGGCCCCAGCAAATGAAACGAGAAAGATCGGCGCTTCTAAGAAAGAAAAAAACAACGAAAAAGGGGTGCAACACGAGGACTTCCCAGGAGGTCACCCTCCTAGCACTACTCTCGCCCAAGCACGCTTAACTGCGGGGTTCTGATGGGATCCCGTGCATCGGAATCTGGCGGAACAAGTCTTTTATAGAGTGTATGCGGCTGCCGAGTCGCTCATAGATCGCGCCAAATCTAAAGAGTTCGCAAGTTCGTAACTGACAGCTCGTAAGCGGCGAGCTAAGAGTGCGTTACGGACGGTAGCTCGACCGCCTTCATCGCCCCGTGCGAGCATTGGGTTTCGTCCGTGTGTTGCAGTAAAAGGGGGCCTCTAATGTGGTTTTCAGTGCCAGGAGGCGTCCGTGGAGGAATTTCGGTAATTTCGAGTGAACAAGGGCGGAAGGCCTGATTTGAAAATTTTTTCCTCGCCCCGGTCAGTTCCCATCCGATGGCTGCAACAAATGAAACGAGAAAGACCGGCGCTTTTAAGGAAGAAAAAAACAACGAAAAGGGGGCGCAACATGAGGACTGCCCAGGAGGTCACCCCGTCCTAGTACTACTCTCGCCCAAGCACGCTTAACTGCGCAGTTCTGATTGGATCCAGTGCATTAATGCTGGGATGATCAGACCCATTAGAATCTGGCGGAACAAATCTTTTATAGAGTGCACGCGCCTGCCGAGTCGCTCATACATCACGCCAAATCTAAAGAGTTCGCAAGTTCGTAACTGACAGCTCGGAAGCGGCGAGCTAAGAGTTCGTTACGGACGGTAGCTCGACTGCTTTCATCGCACCGTGCGAGCAGTGGGTTTCGTCCGTGTGTCGCAGTAAAAAGGGGCCTCTAATGTGGTTTTCAGTGCCAGGCGGCGTCCGTAAAGGAATTTCGGTAATTTCGATTGAATAAGGACGGAAGGCCTGATTTGGAAGCTTTTTCCTCGTCCTGGTCAGTCCTCATCCGGCGGCCGCAGCAAAT
>JAKOGI010005399.1:0-10000 GCA_029747015.1 Carnegiea gigantea | reverse complement strand
AAAAGTAATTACATTCGATATAAAGTAAATGACAGTAAAATAGACCATAGTGAGATAAATGAGATTACAAAGGAAAAGACCTTAATGAGGACAAATGAGGGAGTGGTTGTGGCCTTTTCTGAGATAGGTTGCTGATACAAGTTTAAAGATCGCTGATGTATAGCTTGGTTCAAGATAGCAGTGAGTACACTAGATTGGCATGATAAATACATTTGATATATTCTAAATTGAGTAAGTAACAAAATTTTGAGGCCTAAAGATATATATCTTGGATCAAAATAGTATAAACTACAATAACTTTCTTTGATAAAAATGGTTTCTGAGTCAAAATTCTCCCCACTTCCCATGTTTCATTCATAAATCCATTATATATAGAATTCCACCCTAAATGAGTCATTGAACTCAATAGAAGCTATTAAGCTCACTAAACTTGATAATTTCTTTGTAAAATTCATAATTGATTCAAAGTTCATAAACAAGCTCCCAAATTGTATACTTGTCTTCTTCTTTCCCATTAATCAAGCTAAAAGCTCCATGAAAGTCTATGAATATTCATTGCCCCGTTAAATAACCTTGCTTGGCCCAAAATACACAACATGAGTGCATGATCAATCTCACTCAATCTTTATTATTGCTCTTTACACAATTACGTAAAATGCTTCCAAAAATCATGAAATTCAAAATACTCAACCAAAATTCACGAAATCATATATAAAATTCAAAAATAACATAGATAATCTACAGTAAAATTCTTTGAATTTGCCTCCAAGTATGCACTGCACAGAAATTACAATAATAGCCCAATTTGCACCAAGTAGGTCAGTTCACTTCAAAAATTCATAACCTTCACCCTTGACCTCAAAGGGAGACCCAAAACCCCATTATGGAAAGATTAAGAAGTCTTAAAAAACTTTCATTCAGAAACCAAGCATGATTTGCACCATAGGGTTCCCAAAATGGGGGCTAGAATATAAGTGTGCTAGTTTTGATCTAACCTGTAAAGTCCTGGTAAAACGACCATAACTTCGTCCATAGAACTCAGATTAAGGTGATCCAAAAGGCATTTGAAAGCTAACTCACTGATCTATCTATCCATCAAAAATCGTAATTTGTGGTGGGGCTGATCATTACCAGTTTATTGGTAAAGTGTCCTCTATTTTCTGTCAGTTTATAGCCACACTGTTTTTGCTTTCTCCTCTTTTTTTCACATAACTCCTCACTTGAAATCATTCCAAATCACCAAAAACATCATCATAATCATCAATAAAACTAAAGATTACAAAATCATATACAAAACAACACAAATCCATCACTTCAAACTTAAGCTTGCATGATCGTGAACAACCTCAGTCCTTGCATGCTTTTAAGCTTAACTAACAATTAAAACATCAAAATAATTCTTAATTATATCAAGATAACACGATCCATAATTAAATTCAACATAAAACCAAGAATCAAAACCAAAATCAACAAGATAGCGATAGAGTTACTCACTTTAAGCTTGAATATATGAAGAAGGAGGTGGTGTTTGGTGGTGGTGGGAGTTGGGGTGGCAGCTGGTGGTGCACGGGGTGGTGGCTGGCTGGCTGGTGGTGGCTGGGGGTGGTGGTAGCACTGGCTAGGCAAAAACTGGGGGACCAGGCATGGGGTGGTGGAAGAGGAAGAAGAGGTGATGTTGGATTTTTGTTCTCCTTACTTGGTTGCAAAATGATCTCAAGCCAATTATGTTCACTTGGCTAAAAATTAACCCTACCTAAAATATCTTTTTGCTAATTAAAATTAGGTACAAATAATAGTAAATAACTTAATTTAATTGCACTAAAATTTTCGGACGAAAAGTTGAGCCTAATGGAATTGGGCGATAATGTGGGCCCAATGAATTGGGCCAAAATAAATGAATTCGGACCCAAGTTTTTGCATAGCTAAAATTTAAAATTTTGTGACATTATGGAAAATAATTTAACGCTCAATCATAATTATCGAGGCCCACTATCTATTCACCTGAAATTTAATTAATCAACGAAACTTGAATTAACAATCAATGAAACTTAAATTAATAATCAATGAAACTTGAATTGCAAAATGGGACCCAAGTGAAATATCCCCCACCAGGGATGATTAAATGCGATAAATGAATGCGGAAAATTTAAATGACATAAGGTAATTCGGTAAATATATAAATTGAGTGTAATTGAATTAATAAACATGATTTGGTTAAACAAATAACCATGATTTATTAAATCAATAAACATGATTAATTAAATAAATAAATATGATTTAAATAAAAAGATATGGGCTAGAGGTGAGGTTATTACAGCCTCCCCCCCTTAAAAAGTTTCATCGTCGAAACTTATGATTTTGATCATGTATGTAATGCCACCTCAATTATGGATAGTTGGTTTTTACTGCTTCCCTCTAAAAAGGTATGATTAGCCCAAAATGCATAGCTGCTTAATCCTACAGGCGAATATCTAGATCCTTAGTGACTTCACTGGCTCGAATACTTTGGTGCAAAAATTGATATTCTCTTTAAAAGAAAAACTTGTTACTACAAAGGAGGTACTCTACTTTACTGGTTCTCTATCTTGACCACTAATAAGTATGGAAATCATTGCATTTCTTAATATTCAGTTTGATACTGACTTATAAAGCCCAATGTAACGAGGACTCAATTATTTCTGGTATCCACTCTCTTGCCACCCTTAACTAGAGAAGCCCTTTGGAATACTTTATACTTCATCTGAACTCTTATTGTCTCCTTCTTTAGTCATTGACTATATGACTCTCATGTAGTCCTTGTGTCACCATAGCATGTACTTGAACTGTCTCATTACTCTCGATGCTTCTTCTAACTTACTCTAATACCGTTAGACATCATTTAAGATTATGCCCTTATCAAAATGTCCTCATCTGATGTTCTTAATGCACCAAATGATCTTCCCTTATCAGAGTAGTCTAAGATTTGCTCTAAGTCTAAATTAGACTTTAGAATAAATATGGTCAGAGATGAAAATGATGGAATTGATAGTCAAGTGAGTCATTAGGAACCGAAGAAATAAATGATGAGACTAGAAAAGATTTATAAAGGAGGGATTAATATGGGACGGTTAGAATAAAGATAATTATAAGTGTATCATGAAATGTGAAATATAATGCCACAAGAATTGTGGTTTATAAATGTGGATCATAAAGGATCCAATAAATAATCAGCCAAGGAGAAAGATGGCTTAGTTATACTCAGGTTTAACTGATGAGTTGGAAATAAGATGACAAGCAACTGAGCTTCACCTAGGTGACTTTATAGCCACAAGCAACATGATAAGTGCAATAGATAGACAAATAGATTGGACAAGCAAAGTGTAATGGATAGATAAATGGATTAGACGAGCAAAGTGTCAATGGATAGATAAATAGATTAAGCAAGCTACAATAGGAACATGCCTTTACTCATATGAAGTCAATTTGAGTACAACAATAAGATTAAATAGAGAATGCAGAAGTTTATTCATCAGAATATAAGATATATATGTGAGAGTTGAAGTTCAAAATAAAAAGAGTAAGGGGATTATGATAATCATAATCACCCACACCAGTAAGAGTTAAATTACATTATGAATTCAGAACAAGTTATACGAGCTTATCATTATGAATAAATGAGATGTAAGGCAGATGTGCGAATCAGCTCTCAACAGAATGAACTACAACTTAATATCATGAAATAAAGATGGTGAAGGTCAGGAGCACTGGAATGTTGACAACCATATAAGGTTGAACAAAAAATGCATTGCATATTTAATAATGGGTTTGAAAAGACATGAAAGATCACGCTAATAGGAAATATTGGGTTGAAAAGCAAGGGAGATTAAACAACAATGGATACTATCAAGTTTTAAAGATGAGACAAGCAAATAATTTCAAGAATTACTATAAAAAGGCATTCTTGCAAAAGATAAACTATGGTTGTATGGATTAGGTGTGATATACGAACCTCAAATCATTCTAGGAAAAGACTTCTCTTGATGGCAGTTAATCCCCTAAATCGTTTATTCAAGGTGCAGGGCACTTGTTTTTGATAGTGATCTTGTTTTACTCTCTACGTGTAGTACACAACCATAAGGTTCTGCCCTCCTTCTACATACATATGAAACTAGGGTTTCCCATGGTGACACACTTGGTCAAGCAACTCCCTTCTGTAACAACTCATCTTACTAAAGCTTTAGTTCTTAGAACTCCGCTGGGGGTCGTATGATAGGGGCTCTAAAAATAGATTGAGCACCTAAAACTAGGTTGATCTGAAAATCAATGTTTCTTAGGGGAAAACAGTCCTGAAAGTCCTCATATGAAACAACTCTAAATTCACAAACTATAATTATGGATAAGTATATACCGAGTGTGGCTGGCATATTACTAATATTGAATGCATTACTGATACGATAACTTGCTTCCATAGTGTAATCAGGGTGAAAATAGGGTTTTTCTTCCCTCGGTCCATCGAAACACACGTCTAGTCTTTCCTCATTTCTCGAACTAACCTTAAGATCTTTACAAGTCATCTTCTATAAGTACACAATCAGTTCATCCCCATAATGATAACAAGGTCTGCCAATCAAACTGGATTGAATACCTAATGAATATGGTTCCAGCAATACTAATAGAGGCATATATATAAAAGATAACACATTCAACTACTTACTGGTCTCAGTAAATTTAAAGGACAGGGGGATGATCTAAAGTGTAAAGAGATGTAACAACACCATGAACTCTTGTAAAGATATTTCTTTATTGGTTGTAAATGACTGGCATGTAAGCTGAATGAATGAAAGGACGAAGATTCGCAATGAAAGAGGTAAGGCATGTAAATGACCTGCATATACAAGACATGCAGTTTATTCATGATGGTAATGATAGTAAAGTAAATGAACAATATTATGAATTTAAGAGGGAGTATTAAGTACTGATGGTGAAGAAATCTAATAGATCACAAGAGGCATTTGAAAAGTTATGCGGTACCTGTATGTGAGTAAATTGATGAAGATGAGGGTCAACACCACCTGAAGGAAAATTTTATTCATCTGGTGTTTGAAAGACTAATACGTCAAGATAAGGGAGTCAGTCCTATGACTGAACATGATGGCATCCATCAATAACACATTCTGTAGTAAATGGAAGTCTTGGGTAGGCATATAAACTCCGACACTACTAGTAGATGGAAATAGCAGATGGAAATAACACATTCTGTAGTAAACGGAAGTCTTAGGTAGGCATATAAGATAGGTTGTACTAGTAAAGAAAGGATTGCCAAAATAACTTAAATAACAACATGCAGTCACGACCATAGAGTAGTATGCCAATATAACATTACGGTGCTATAGAAACACAAACAATATGGATCCATTTAATTGCTAAAAGGGCTCTCAATGACTGGGTTTGCAACAACCAAAGGTTTTACAAGAAAGAATGAATAGTGCCCAGATAGAAGTAAGGAGTTAAAGTAGGTGACAGTAAAAATATAAACATAGTGATGATTGAACTGTAAGTAGAATGGGTCAAATATGCTTACGAAGAACTGCAAATCACATAGTAACGCATACCGCGGGTCATTATAGGCTCCATTATGAAAACAGAGAACTAAACTGTTATGATTGTTAGGGTTTGAATCGCCTATAAGAAAGGTTGCTCATATGCGTTTAGAGGACTCCCCACTGACCACATATGAGATTTTTCATAAACACTCTATTACAAATTAAGAGAGTGTTAGTGGCAAAGAAATGATACCTCTTAACAGTTCAAGGTAACTACGGTAGAAATAAGTCAATTACAGGAAGTAATGGGAGCATTACTGATGTAAGGTCCTAGTGTCAAGACCACATAATTCCTATACATGGTAGCTTAATCTTACTTGTACCACATATATAATGGCAAGTAGCACACCATAAGCTACTAATTGTGATCGCCATACATAAGCGCTCATTGTAGTGTTCATCTCATAGTGGTTCACCTCAAAGATATTGCCCCACAACACATTTTCTCATCTAGAGGTTTACATCTTACTTGACACTATATTAATCCTTCAAGAAGTTGTAAATGGCATCCCCACATCAGGTTTCAACCATCACTGTACTCAAGATCAGGTATATTAACACACCTTAATAAAACTCTCAAATCCTAGGGCAAACGGACTGAGTTCTGCCTAAAAGCTGACCAAAACCCGGCTTAAAGCCTTACAATAGATACATGAAATGGAGAGAAATACTTCAATAGCTCAACGACCACACGCCGGAGTTTATAACTCAATGGGTCACACACCCAGAGTGCATAATTGTAAAAATTTAAAGAAATAAGATAAATAAAATATGCAATACAGCTCCCAAATAAATGAGAGCATGCCTCACTAGTCGGTGACCCAAATGGTTCCACACTCCACTTTGCCAATGCTCGAATCTCAGGATATTACCAAATGATTGAGTCACCCAAATGAAAGTGGTTCCTCCATATATGCTCATACATATGAACACATAGTCAAAGGCTCATTTAACTGATCCAACATAACTCATACACACCTTGATATCTAACTTATAAAGACTTGATAGCTCACAGTGGCCATTAAAACCTTAGCTCTAATACCAAATCTATAACGCTCCCAAATTGCTAATTGCTTGATTCATAGATAACCGTAACAGAAGACTTAATAGTGGAAGGTGCTACCGCCATCCTAAAAGGATAAGGCTTACTGAAACCATTTAATCCTGCAACTCATGTTCATAATCATAATATCTACTAAATTGAAACACTCCAAGACCAAAGTCCATAATAGTTCAACTTCAATATAATTAACTTAATCATACCATGTGATAACTCGCACTCCACACTACACAAGTATATTGAATATAGACCTAACTTGACCTTGAGGTCGATCCTAACATTCATGCTATGTTGAATCTATTGTGAGCATCTGATGACTTCTAAAAGGGCTTGCTAAATGGAGAAACATATGATACTTCATCACCTAAAATGAAAAACATGAAAACAATTCGAAAATATAAGCTAAAACTCAGTACATGCATTCCTGTATTGTAAAATGGGCGTAGAATCATTGCTGATGGATACCCATCGTTGCAATTCATTTAGTTCGCAATAATGATGAAAATAAAAGTAATATGAAATTGAATTGCTCATCATTATTTGGATGTGAACTGCTTGCAATGATATGATTTATACATAGGTGTACACCTGCCAATCCGATCAAGAGTTGGCCTGAAGCCGCGCGGGTAAATAATGGGTTGACGCCCTATAGATGATAACTGATGGGTCTCAAGTTAAATGGCAAATCATTGTATAAACTGATTCATTCATAAACTCGTTAAGAGTTGTTACTTGATAAACATGTTCTGCTTTCTGAAGACACAGGTAATGGACGTACGTTGAATCTTTAAACAAATGTCATCTGACTTGATAAATATGTTCTGACTTGATAATGCTTATACATAATGGAAACTTATAACTAGGCCTCGACTCTATTTCGTAGATGTCATTGTAGATATGTGTAGTCAGCAAATGATCCTTACTCACATAATTGAGTAAGTAAAAGTATGTGTAATAGAAATTGAGTAATTAAATGGTATACATTACATGGGTATTTAAATATAATTTCAAAACTGAATTAATAAAAATAATTAAATCAGATATAAAGTAAATGAAAGTAAAATAGACCATGGTGAGATAAATGAGATTATAAAGGAAAAGGCCTTGATGGTGACAAATGAGGGAGTGGTTATGGCCTTTTTCTGAGATAGGTTGCTGATAAGGGTTTAAGGCTCGCTAATATATAACTTGGTTCAAGATTGCAGCGAGTATACTAGATTAGCTTGATAAATACATTTGACACATTCTGAATAGAGTAAGTAATAAAAGTTTGAGACCAAGACAGATATATCTTGGTTTAAAATAGTATAAACTGCAATAACTTTTTTTGATAAATATGATATCTAAGTCAAAAATTCTCCCCACTTCCTATATTTCATTCATAAATCATTATATATAGAATTCCACCCCAAATGAGTCATTGGTAATTTCTTTATAAAATCCATAATTAATTCAAAGCTCATAAACAAGCTCCCAAATTGTATACTTGTCTTATTCTTTCTTATTAATCAAGCTAAAAGCTCCATGAAAGTCTAAGAATATTCATTTTCCGCTTAAATAACCTTGCTTGGCCCAAAATACACAACATAAGTGCATGATCAATCTCACTCAATCTTTATTAGTGCTCTTTACACAATTACTCAAAATGCTTTCAAAAATTATGAAACTCAAAATACTCAACCAAAATTCATAAAATCTTCTATAAAATTCAAAAATAATATGGATAATCTACAGATAAATTTGTTGAGTTTGCCTCCAAGTATACACTGTACAGAAATTGCAATAACAACCCAATTTGCACCAAAGTAGTTCAGTTCACTTCAAAAATTCATAACTTTCACCCTTAACCTCGAATGGAGACCTAAAATCCCAACATGGAAAGATGACGAAGTCTTGAAAAACTTTCATTTAGAACACCAAGCAAGATTCCCACCATAGTGTTTTCAAAATGGGGCTAGAACATAAGTATGCCAGTTTTGATCTAACCTGTGCAGTCCTCGTAAAACTACCATAACTTTGTCCACAGAACTCAGATTAAGACTATTCAAAATGCATTTGAAAACTAACTCACTGATCTATCTACTCACCAAAAATCGTAATTTGTAGTGGGGTTAATCATTACCAGTTTATTGGCAAAGTGTCCCCTATTTTTTATCAGTTCACAGCCACACTGTTTTTGCTTTCTCCTCTTTTTTTCACATAAATCCTCACTTAAAATCATTCCAAATCACCAAAAACATCATCATAATCATCGATAAGACTAAAGATTAATAAATCATATGCAAGATAATACAAATCCATCACTTCAAACTTAAGCTTGCATGATCATGAACAACCTCAACCCTTGCATGCTTTTTAGCGTAAGTAACAATTAAGACATCAAAATAAATCTTATTTATATCAAGAAAACATGATCCATAATTAAATCCAACATAAAACCAAGAATCAAAACCAAAATCAACAAGATAACGATAGAGTTACTCACTTCGAGCTTGAATATATGAAGAAGGAGGTGGTGTTTGGCAGTGGTGGCAGTTGGGGTGGTAGCTGGCCGGCTAGTGGTGGCTAGGTGTGGTGGCAGCACTGGTTGGGGAAAAACTAGTGGGCCAGCCATCGGGTGGAGAACAGTAACAGGAGATGAAGTTGGATTTTTGTTCTTTTTACTTGGTTGAAAAATGATCTCAAGCTAATTATATTGACTTGGCTGAAAGCTAACCTTTCCCAAAATATCTTTTTGCTAATTAAAATTAGGCACAAATAATAGCAATTAACTTAATTTATTTGCACTAAAATTTTGGGGCTAAAATTTGAGCCCAATGGAATTGGGCCATAATTTGGGCTCAATGAATTGGGCCAAAATAAATGAATTCGAACCCAAGTTTTTGCATAGCTAAAACTTAAAATTTTGTGATGTTGTCGAAAATAATTTAACGCCCAATCATAATTATCAAGGCCTACTATCGATTCACCGGAAATCATATCAATCAATGAAACTTGAATTAACAATCAATGAAACATGAATTAACAATCAATGAAACATGAATTGCAAAATGAGACCCAAATAAAATATCCTCCAACCAAAATGATTAAATACGATAAATGAATACAGAAAATTTAAATGACATAAGGTAATTCGAAAAATATATAAATTGAGTCTAACTAAATTAAAAACATGATTTGGTTAAACAAATAACTATGATTGATTAAATCAATAAACATGATAAATTAACTAAATAAATATGATTTAAATAAATAAATATGGGCTAGGGTTGGGTTATTACATATATACACAAGTGTTTGTAGACACACAGAGACACACACACAAACGCACACACACACACAGACACAAAGATATATA
>JAKOGI010005398.1:7500-12608 GCA_029747015.1 Carnegiea gigantea | reverse complement strand
GTCGGGGTTTGTTGCACGTATTAGCTCTAGAAATACTACGGTTATCCGAGTAGCAGGTACCATCAAACAAACTATAACTGATTTAATGAGCCATTCGCAGTTTCACAGTCTGAATTAGTTCATACTTACACATGCATGGCTTAATCTTTGAGACAAGCATATGACTACTGGAAGGATCAACCAGGTAGCACCCTCGATGACGCCGGCGCGCATGAGCCGCCCCGGGCTAGCGGGGGGTCAACACGCGCACGACCGTCGTTCGTTTCCAGCGAAGAACGCTTGATGGGGGATCTTGCATCCACGGCGTGGAAGCAATGCCCGCACAGTGTTCTGCATCCCGAAGCACAGCCAGAGGCCATAGCCCAAGCCGCGTGCGCACGGCGACGCGACGCGGGTGGACGACGGCCCAAGCCCGAAGGGTCCACCCGACACCCCAAGGGGGCATCGAGCGAAAGATCATCTCGTTAGGGTCCAAGCTGCCTTCACGAGGCATGCAACGCAGGAAACCGTCATCTGTCCAGGGCGTGCCCGCCCCTGGATCATCCCCTGAAGAGGATCGTGCGTGGACGGTTCACCGCTCGAGCAGGGAGCCCGCCAACACAAACGAACCGAACGCAACTCACGCGCCCCCACGTGTCCCCGCCGAGATGCACCCCGCACGTCCGCTCGACTATGGCACATAGACGAACGGAAATAGCAAGGCGAAGCCCGACGAGCACCGCTGGACGCGAAGGGTAACCGTAGCCAACCGACATATTCGCACCGAGGGACTTGAGGAAGGAGGGGGCGGCAAATGGGGGGATGGGTTGTCAGGGTGCTCTGGAGTGGAGGGCTGTCAGGCTGCTTTCAAGTGGGTGTGAACACGGGGTTTTCGGGCGGATCTCGAAGGAAATCGGGTTGGATTTGGAGGAGGAAAGGTCACCCCCTCGGCACGACCACCGGCAAAATCCCGACGCAAAGGGCATTCCCCGCCCCGCGCAGGCCTCATGTCGCGCCCTCGGAAGTGCTCCTCGGGAAGGGCCTCCCACTCCGTTCGTGTACTTCGGCCTCACGGGCGCGAGGGGCTTACAAGCTCAAGCGTCTAGGCCCTCACTCACCGATCATCGGCTTCCACTACCGGAGCGATCAACCCCGCCGTCGTCACACGGATCGGCTCCTCGAGACAAGCCTTCGACCCCGTTCGTGTACTTCGGCCTCACGGGCGCGAGGGGCTTACAAGCTCAAGCGTCTAGGCCCTCACTCACCGATCGTCGGCTTCCACTACCGGGGCTTCCGGCCCATCCCGCATCGCCTCACCTGTCACCTCGCTTGCGACAGTCAGCCCGCACGTGGTAGGCAACACGCCTCCGCGTAAATCCCACAGCCAGCGCGTCCGCCTCGGGACGAGGGGAGGGTTGTCAGGGTGCTTTCAAGTGGAGTGGGGCGAGAGGGGGAAGTAAGCTGGGGGGGACAAGGGGTTTTCGGGAGGGGAAGGAAGGTGGTGTGAACAAGGGGTTTTCGGGGGGATCTCGAAGGAAATCGGGTTGGATTTTGAGGAGGGGAGGTGACCCCCCACCCCGCGGCACAACGGCATTCCCACCGGCATAATCCCGATGCAAAGGGCACTCCCCGCCCCGCGCAGGCCTCATGTCGCGCCCTAGGAAGTGCTCCTCGGGAAGGGCCTCCCACTCCGTTCGTGTACTTCGGCCTCACGGGCGCGAGGGGCTTACAAGCTCAAGCGTCTAGGCCCTCACTCACCGATCGTCGGCTTCCACCACCGGAGCGATCAACCCCGCCGTCGTCGCACGGATCGGCTCCTCAAGACAAGCCTTCCACCCCGTTCGTGGCAGTGCCTCACGGGCGCGAGGGGCTTACAAGCTCAAGCGTCTAGGCCCTCACTCACCGATCACAGGCTTCTCACAACCGGGGCGTCCAGCCCATCCCGCGTCGCCTCTCCTGTCACCGCGCTTGCGACAGTCAGCCCGCACGTGGAAGGCAACACGCCTCCGCGCAAATCCCACAGCCAGTGCGTCCGCCGTCCGCCCCGGGACGGGGGGAGGTGGGTCGTCAAGCAACAGAAAGGCAATGTCAAGGAGCAAGGGGCCATGTCAAGAAACAAGGGACGAGGGGCGCAACGGCATCCCCACCGGCAAAATCCCGATGCGAAGGGCACTCCCCGCCCCGCGCAGGCCTCAGGTCGCGCCCTTGGAAGGGCTCCTCGGGAAGGGCCTCCCACTCCGTTCGTGTACTTCGGCCTCACGGGCGCGAGGGGCTTACAAGCTCAAGCGTCTAGGCCCTCACTCACCGATCGTCGGCTTCCACCACCGGAGCGATCAACCCCGCCGTCGTCGCACGGATCGGCTCCTCAAGACAAGCCTTCCACCCCGTTCGTGGCAGTGCCTCACGGGCGCGAGGGGCTTACAAGCTCAAGCGTCTAGGCCCTCACTCACCGATCACAGGCTTCTCACAACCGGGGCGTCCAGCCCATCCCGCGTCGCCTCTCCTGTCACCGCGCTTGCGACGGTCAGCCCGCACGTGGAAGGCAACACGCCCCCGCTTAAATCCCACAAGCCAGTGCGTCCGCCGTCCGCCCCCAGGACGGGGCATGTCGAGCAACAGAAATGATGTCAGGGAGCAAGGGGGCCGGGTCAAGAAAGAAGGGACGGTGGGCCGCGGGAATTCACCGACAATCACCCCTGCCCACGTGGGGGTGATCACCGTTCTCGGGTGAGGGGGGGCAAGGCCCCCACCCGTGATGGCATCCTAGAAGCCTAGGGAATGCCACCGAAGACGGGCGTCAGGAGCACCACCGGTGCCTCGGAAGGTAGGAACTAGCATAGCAACGATTCCCGCACTCCATCGATCGATATCCAACAATTTTCATGCTAGTCACGCTTCCCGAGGCAAAACCCGACCCCCGGGGTGGTCCCTCATCCGCCCGCCAAGGTTCGGTGCAAGGAAGCCATGGCAACAAGGCCTTTGACATCATGCCATGCCATGCCATGCATGGGCGATGGCTGCCGCTGACCCTGCTGCTGCCCCAGCTGCTTGCCAAGCACCTCCCCTATAAAGAGCTCTTATAACTCTACTGGCTCTGCCCCCAGTAGACATCAACTGTGACGAAAAATCATACTGGGGTTTTTTGAAGATTTAGAATGTTTCAGCAGCAACCAATGGTACCATTGGAAAGATCATGATGTGAAATTACTAAAAAATATTTTTTCGGAATTTTTCGGACACCCGAGCTATTTTTTATGATTTTTTAAAGTCGAAAACGAAAAAAAAATCCTAAAAATCGGAGAAAAATCAGAAAAATGCGGGACAAAGCTTGTAAATCCTCTAAAAATCGTGGGGAAGGGGTGGACAAAATTTGGGGAAAAACGCACGACAAAAATACGGGGATTTTTTCTCGGGACGGCTTTCGGGCGTTCGCGGGGCTGCGGCCAGCGTTCAGGGCCCTGCGGCCAGCGTCCAGGGGCTGCGCCCAGCGTCCAGGGGCTGCGCCCAGCGTCCAGGGGCTGCGCCCAGCGTCCAGGACAAGCGGCCAGCGTTCACAGGCTGCGGCCAGCGTTCAGGAGCCGCGGCCAGCGTTCACAGGGCTGCGGCCAGCGTCCAGGACAAGCGGCCAGCGTTCACAGGGCTGCGGCCAGCGTTCACAGCCTGCGGCCAGCGTCCAGGACAAGCGGCCAGCGTTCACAGGGCCGCGGCCAGCGTTCACAGGGCTGCGGCCAGCGTTCACAGCCTGCGGCCAGCGTTCCCAGCCTGCGGCCAGCGTCCCGGACAAGCGGCCAGCGTTCACAGGCTGCGGCCAGCGTCCAGGACAAGCGGCCAGCGTTCACAGGGCTGCGGCCAGCGTTCACAGCCTGCGGCCAGCATCCAGCACCCCCCGGCAGCCCCTGGCACCCAGCGACAGCATGCCCGGACGCTGCCCGGCATGCATGGATGCTGCCGTGGGCGTCCGGCAGCGTGCGTGGACGCTCTCGGGGGCATGCCCCGGGGCAGACCCTCGGGACCCGGGGGCATGCCCCGGGGCCCCCCGGGGCCGGTCCTCGGGACCCGGGGGCATGCCTCGGCCATGCACCGGGGCCGTTGTGGGGGCCTTCCTCGGGACTCAGGGGCATGCCTTGGGCATGCACCGGGGCCGTTTCGGGGCGATGTGCGGGAAGCGGGGCCATGCACCGGGGCCGTTCTGAGGGCGTTCCCCGGGACTCGGGGCCATGCCTTGGCCGCGCCCCGGGGCCGTTCCGGGGCGACGTGCGGGACCCGGGGCCATGCCTTGGGCATGCACCGGGGCGTTCCTCGGGCCTCGGGGGCACGCCCCGGGGCGAGGTGCGGGACCCGGGGGCATGCCGTGGCCATGCACCGGGGCCGTTCCGGGGGCCTTCCTCGGGACACGGGGGGCACGCCTTGGGCATGGACCGGGGCCGATCCTCGGGACGCGGGGGCACGCCTTGGGCATGCACCGGGGCCGTTTGGGGGCGTTCCTCGGGACCCGGGGGAACGGCCCGGGGCGATGTGCGGGACTCGGGGGCATGCCTTGGCCTTGCCACGGGGCGATGGGCGGGACTCGGGGGGCATGCCTTGGCCTTGCTTCGGGGGCGTTCTAGAGGCGATGCACGGGGGCATGCCACGGGGCCGATGTGCGGGACGCGGGGGCAGGCCTCGGCCGTGCACGGGGCCGCTCCCCGGGACTCGGGGGCATGCCTTGGCATCGACGTTCGGGACTTGGGGCACCAATATGGGGGCACGCGGCACGCCACGGGGGCTAGCTCTCGACCCTTCCTTCGCCCAGTCCGCCCAAGGTCCGCTCAAGTCCGTCAAGTCCGCCCCCGCGCCCCTGCGTCCCTGCGCCCTGCGCCCTGTCAAAGATTATAATGCGCGAGGGGGGGTCACGGGGCCGGGGGCGGGGTGTCACTCACCATCGTTCATCCTGCTCGGGTCGCGGACGGGGCGGGGCACTAGATCAATCACCTTCCCCCTAAAGAGCACAACGAGCTTTCGTGGCCGTGCCCGGAGTGGACATCAACCGTGCCGATTTTTCATACTCCGCCCGGGCCATCCCCCTAGAGAGCTTCAGGAGGTCTGGTGGCCGTGCCCGGAGTGGACATCAACCGTGCCTATTTTTCATA
>JAKOGI010005397.1:0-12629 GCA_029747015.1 Carnegiea gigantea | reverse complement strand
TTGAGTAAACAAAGGAGTAAAGGAAGTGAGGAAAGAAATGAGGATTCATAAACACTAAGAAGATCAAAGGGGGCTCACGGTTTGAGAGGAGAGAAACCAAGAGCTAGCTTAAGAACTTCAAGTGTGTTTAATGAATGTTGGATAGTTCTAAGCTAGATGATTAGATAAGATACACCAATAATCACTTAGCTTAGGGCCCTTAATCTTAGATTAGGATAAGATACACCACCTAATCAAGATCAAGACTCACTTGGTCACCACCTTAATCGGCCACAATTAAGGATAAGCAAGTTAAGTGTTTTAAGAAATCACAAGACACAAAGTCTTTGCTCTCAACTTTAATACTCTAACTTTTTGTTTTACAAAAGAGCAGCCAAGGCACTTATATAGCCTTGTGATTACATGAAAAGGGCTTTCCTTCTAGGCAAGGAAAGTCATTAAACTAATCCTATGCTTAATAATACACGGTTTAAACTAAAACATACCAAAGCTGAAAGTTTATATTACAAAGCACTTAATTTATCTTCCTAAGCCTTTTCCTTTGCATTAAGGAATGTAAATGACTTAATTTCCCAGCTAGGAAGGCAAGAGTGCACGGCTAGCCACCTCAAAAGGACTGAAAAATGCATGTGTGCCATGTCATGCTTGAGTGGTCGAATGAGAGCTTGCAAAATGGTGGCGTTTCACTTTCTCCACGTGTCTCTCTCGCAAGTGGCAGGGTGGTGGTTTATCAAGCAGCTCAAAATGACCTAGTTGGCAGTCTTCCACCTTAAGCAAACCCCTTGAAGAAGGAAAACTACTAGCCTAAGTAACCGGGTGTCAGTCAGCCGGTTTCTGCCTCAATTTGCAACGCATGCTTGACACTTCAAATGATGACTAATTGCTACGTTTCTTACATGGATGGAAACCTCAAGATGTCTAGATTACCCTTCTTTTTGAATCATAGCAATTGGACGTCATTTGCCCCTTGAATCAGCCTGATTCCCAAAACCGTGCAGATTGGACCCCAAAACAGCACAGGTTTACTAATTAGCTTAATTCACTAACCAATTGAACTCCAAATCTGGTAATTCCAATTGGAAATGAAAGCTAAGATCTTAAACTTTTCAGGGATGCAAAAATTGGACACTTAAACCTCATGGAAGATTAAGAAATATAATCTCCAAAACCGGGTAAAATCTGGATGTAAACTGTCTTCAGGGCAGTTTGATTTAAACATAGATTTTGGATGACCAAATGAACTCCAATGAGGCTGAAACTTGTTTTGTTAGAAACCTAACATCCTAGGGTTTATGAGAACACCAAAATCAAGGACTTAAGTCACCCCAAAATTAGGTGACCATAACCAGATTTCACATTTAAGTGCAATCTGACCTGGCAGCATGGTGTATTTTGATGTCTAGGCTTGTTTTTGATTTTTTGGTTCTTGCCTAAACATTCTGGAAGTGAGGGATGACCACCAGAACTCCATCAGGAAGAGATATTTAACTTATGACAAGGAGTTCTATGCCATCGTTCGATGCCTAGAACATTGGAACCATTATTTGATTGCCAGTGAGTTCATTCTGCACTCAGATTACGAGGCTTTGAAGTATATTCAAGGCCAACATAAGTTAAACTCACGCCATGCTAAATGGGTTGAGTTCCTACAGTCCTTTCACTTTACTATCAAGCATAAGTCTGGCAAGTTAAATCAAGGCGTCGATGCCCTTTCTCGGCGTTATCTATTGATGTTCCAATTAGATGCTTGTATCCTTGGATTTGAGCATCTAAAGGCTTTATACCAGGATGATGAAGATTTGGGGGTGTTATACTCTGAGTGTACTAAACATCCCAAAGGGGATTTCTTAATTCAAGAAGAGTTTCTCTTTAAAGTTGCTCGGTTATGTGTCCCCAAATGCAGCACTCGCGAGTTGTTGATTCGAGAAGTCCATGCTGGATCTTTACAAATCAATTTAGGTAATTACCTCCTCTTCTTGATTCGTTGTATGGCTGAAACAGAATCAACCATTCGAATAACTTGCCTTTAATTGTGGAGGGTCTCTTCTCATCAAGTCCCTTGCTGATTTGGATGTTGTATATGGGGGACTCCTTAAACATGTCATGAACCACTTCCTCACTTACTCTTAATTCAAGATTAGGAGTTGTAGGTAATGGCTTTGAATACTTTTGACAGAAGGTTTGTTTGAGTGCCTTGGGTGAGGGTGGAGTGGGAAGAAAGGTTGATGGTTCACCAAAGGTTATGAAAAATATACTTTGATTCTCTTTGCCTTTTGGTGGGTGGAAAGTGCCTAAGGTGAGCATTTCACCTTCATCCGCCTCAATCTCAATCTCTTCAAGATCATTTCCTTCATCTTCTTCTTTTTCCTCCTTTAATTCGACCTCCTCCGTTGCCTTCCATTCTGCTAAGGTGACATACCTCCTGTTGGTACAATCTGATGCCAAGTGACCAATGCCTTGGCACTTATAACACCTTGGGATGTTTTTGGGAAGGGGGTTTGGTGTGAGTTGTGGGGATAGGCCCTTTTGTGGAGTTTGGTCTTTTTGTGGAGAAGGGGAAAGGGATGTTGTGGGTTTAGGAGCATAAGATGAACTCCCCTTGTTTAAGGTTTGTTCATGTGGTGAGGGCGGCTTTCTCTTTTTTTGCTGCTCAACCTTGTGAGCTAGCACACATACTTCATCAAAAGAAGTGTAAGCTTGCAAATCAACAACATTAGCATACCTAGGATCAAGACCTCCCAAGTATCGAACAATTGTTTGTTCTTCTGGCTCTTGCAAATCACACTTAATCACAAGCTTTTCAAATTCACGAGTGTATTCTTCTACACTCAAATTACCTTGGTTCAAATGGTGGAGTTGTGAGTAGCAATCTTGAACATAGGTGGAAGGAAGAAACCTAGCCTGAAGCTTTGATTTCATCATCTCCCAGGTTCTGATTTTGGACTTCCTTTCTCTTACTCTTTTGGCACACAAGTTAGTCCACCAAAGAGAAGCATACTTACGAAGCCTTAAAGCAATCAGCTTCACCTTTTTGTCTTCGGGGATGTCCTTGTACTCAAAGACTCTCTCAACTGTGTGTAACCAATCCAAGAAATCTTCAAGATCAAGCTTGCCTTCAAATTCTGGAATTTCAACTCTAAAGTCATTAGAGTTATCTTGTCCTCTTTGCTCTTGCCGTGGTCTTCTGAGTGGTTCTTCATCGCTTGAAACATCAAGAGCATAGCCAGCTTCGGGATCTTGCCTCCTTGATGCAGAATAGAACGACTCCTCATTCATCTTCTGCTTTTGCTTAAGAAAAGTACCCAATTGCTTGCGTAGGTACCCATTCTGAGCTTTAAGTTCTTGATTAGAGGAAGTAATCTCATAGTTACTCTTCAAAATAGCATCAAGCTTTTCTTCCATGCTCACACTAGTACTCATGGTTGTGTTTAAGAAATGGGATAGAAGGGAGTTTGGATGTGTGGACTCAATACCAGGCCAAAGATGAAACTCAGCTCTGATACCAAATATGATGTACCTGCCGAGGGTCCCAGCTAATACTCAATTGAAGAGCGAAAGCTTACAAACCAAAGGGAGATACAATCAAGGGAAAACCAAGGAAAGTGGACACATAATATGATGGTTGTGAAGCATCAAACATGTGAGGGAGGAATGGAACTTAGAATCAAGGGATTCTAAGTAAAAATCAAAGGGGAACTTGAGATATCTTCAAGGGGATTGTGGTGGACGTATGAAGGGTAGAAGATAACCAAGCTAGACACGAAGCAAACAAGAGCAGAAACCACACGGCAAGGGTGGCACGGTATGGCCGTGCCATATTGCTGCCAAGCATGGCCGGTTTTGTGGTTTTTCACGGTTTGAGTTTGGCTTTGTGTTTGTGTGGAAAGCTAAGCCAAAGGGGCTATCCTTAGCCTTGCATCAGCATGGTAATGGATGAATGAAGGTTTGTAAATGGATGGAATGAAGGAGAATTAAAGATAAGAATTCACTAACTCAATTTAAGCTAGCAAATCTTCCTTCACTTCTCTTTGAATGCTTGAAGATTATCAAGGTAGTTGGATAGTTCTAAACTCAAGAATGGATACAGATATCACCACCAAACTTAAGTTTAGGGCCCTTAAACTATGACTAAGATACAGAAGCACCACTTAATCAAGTTTAAGACTTCACTTGAACACCACCTTAATCGGCCAAAATTAAGGATAAGCAAGCTAAGTGTTTGGAGTGTGCATAAGCACCGAAAGCACAATGCTCTCAACTTTGAGTTTGATTCAAATCTGGTATATGTCATACAAAGGGCGTGCAAGCTCTTTAAATAGAGCTAAGCTAGCAAGCAAACACACATACAAGCACCTTGACCTTTCCCTCCTAGTGAGGAAAGGTATTAAGAACTAATACAAGCTTATTTGTGCTAATCTAAAATACATACTTGCTTAAACTAGTCTAACACATTTGAAACAACAAGGAAAGCAAGACTAATAGTTATTACAACTTTAATTGACTTGTACTTAAGCCCAAGCAGCTGGAAACTCAGCAAGAATGCACATGCTTCAGCTGAAAAGCACAAGCCACTTTATGGCTGGCCAATGAGAATCAAGGGAGCACCTTCTTTGTCTTCCAATGAGATTCAAGAGACAAGCCTACTTGCAGCCCTTCCCTCATTGGTTGTTGTCTTCCCTAGGTTGCCTTGGACGTGTGCCAAGCCTTAGAAGGTGTGCCACTCAGCTGAAGAGAAGGAAACCCTTTGGAGAAGGAAAGCTGCTTGCTGCTGTAAACTGTAATGTGCTGGCAGCTTACAGGGTGATGGATGATGCATATTTCCATATGCATCATTTTTATTCAACTCCAATTTCAAAGAAGAAAAGGGTCAAAGAAGATCATGCATGGAAATGTGCCTATTTGGTCTTCTTAAGTGAGTTCAAAGACTCGCGACACTATGGAGAGGTCAAAAGAGGTTAAGCTTTGCTAGAAATTTGGTGCCGAATTCATCCCTGCGGAACCCGATTTTTGTGACCATTTTTGGACAAGCTCAAGTGGACCCACAACTTGAGGGCCCATGTGCTTTTGACGCTTAAGATGTCAGCTTTAAAATAAGCCCAATTTTATTTAATTTGGACATCATTTGATTGGGCAAAATATCACTCAAAGATACGTTATGCTGATCCAGTCCAGTCTAAGATAGGTGCATTGTTTGGGCCATAACTTTCAAACCGCTTATCCAAATTGAGCAAATGAGCCCATTCTGGAAAATAGACTTCCAGGCTTTCTAACAAGCCCAAGAACGCGTGATTTGGCCGAGTATTCTGGAAGTTATGCTCTGTTGAAGTTGAGGCAGTTGCAAGGATTAATGCTGGGAATATGAAGAGTCTTAGGTTACATATATTTGTGTGGCTGATATTGTGCAAGTTTTAGATGCTTCTAGATTGATGTAATCAGCTGCAAAAATCCTAGAATATTCCTTGTAACCTCCCCCACCCCCCTTTATGATGTGTCTTTTCATTTTTCTTAGACTTTTCATTAGCTAGTTTTAATTGTTAGGAGTTATTTGAGTCTTTTGATTGTTTTTTGCTGAGTCTATAAAAGGGGAGGGGCATGTGAAGCTAATCATTCAGCATCGTAAGAGATTTCCAAAGTAATACAAGCACCTTTGAGAGTGATTCTCATTTGTGTCTCAAAAAATTCCTAATTCTATATCTTGAATTTGGCTCATTCAAGTGGTGTTCTAGGTTCTCTTCCTTTTCCAATTGGAGTGATTCCTTGGTTAAGACAAGAGAATTAGCCCAAGATCAAGTCATTGAGGGGCTCCGTGAAGGATTATCTTAATTACAAGGTCTTGTTTATCCTTGTTCTTTTTGTTATTATTCTTCAAACCATCTCAAACTATCTTCCACCATATTCACTTTTCTTTGGTTGATTCTTGTTTAGTTTGAGTTGGAGTTGATTTGGTTCACTTACCACCCACATCTACATCAATTGGTATCAGAGCCAAGGCTTTTAAGTGACCCACATCATACCCAAACACATCCCAAAAAAGCCAAAAATACAAAAAAAAAAAGAGGCACAAACCGGCAATCCGAAGTCTTGAAGACCAGAGAAGCAGCACGGTGCCCCCGTGCCACAACACACGACCGTGCCATATTCTTTTTACAGGAATCTTCAAGTCGAGACGGAGCACGGTGCCCCCGTGCCGCCAAGCACGACCGTGCCACTCTACTTTTCTGCATTTTCTTCAGCCGAAGCATAGCACGGCCTGACCGTGCCCCCTTGCACGACCGTGCCACATTTGCCACAGCCAACTTACGTTTCAAATCAATCCACGAAGAACCCTAGACCTCATCCTTCATGCCGTCTTCAAAGAACTTGGAGAAAGAACTAGCTCTTATTGATATTGGATATGCTTGCTTTGCAATTCCAAAATTTCATGGCGAAAAGGAAGAGTTCGCAGGGTGGTTATCTAAGGTGGAACGAGTTTTTGCTTGTTGTATCCTTAATGACCAACAGAAGTTCGAAGTGGTTATTTCAAGATTGAGAGGATGTGCACTTCAGTGGTGGAATAAATACAAGTTTGAGCGAAAAAAGAAAGGAAAAGAAAAGGTGAGAACTTGGACGAAATTGAGTAGTAAGTTGAAGGGTTCCTTTTACCCATCCACTTACATGCCCATGAAAGAAAGTATCTCCGTTAAGCTCACGGGTTCATTCCCTTCCACCCACAAAAAGAACCAACCCCACAAATGATCTTTCCCCCACAACCTAGGAGGTGTCTCAAGTGCCAAGGGCTTGGACACTTATCCTCGGATTGCCCAAATAACGAGGTCATTACCTTGGAAGAAAGGAAAGCCGTGGAAGAAGAGAACGATCAGGAGGAAAGCCTTGAAGAAGAAATTGAAATCAAGGTTGAAAAAGAAGAAATACTTCACTTAGAGAAGGTTTCTCAAAAGCCAAACAAAGATGAAAAGATCCAAGGAGAGGAAGCTTCAAGCCTAGTTGACCTACCTCTTGTTTTTGGTGACTGTGGTGATGAAAAGACCATTGAACTTGAGACCCAAAGATCCGAGTTGAAGCAAGAAGAGATTGTGCAAGAAATTGAGCAATCCTTCACCGAAGAAGGGTGCCAAGAAGATAATGAGGAGAATTTGAGCATAACCCCAAGAATTGAAGAACATGTAGTTAAAGACCTTGAAGTGATGAAGCCATGTAGGGTTGCTGAAGAGTTTGAACAACTCTTGATTCAAGAAGTACGCCCTACCCAACTCCAAGCCCCCGAGTTGGAGGCATGTGGGGTTATTGAAGAAGTTGAGCAACTCTTGACCCAAGAAGAATTCACCTTAGCCCCCATTCAACCTTCCCAACCCCTCAAACCACAAAAGGACCGACAAGCCTTAACCCTCATTCATCCTTCCCAAACCCTTGCCCCCAAAAAAGATTTCCCACTTCCGCCTCTTCTCCTCACTAGATATGACCCGTTTTATCATCCTCCCCTCACCCTCTTCTATATCTCTCTAGAGGGGATGCCCTGTGACCTCCTTCCCCAAAAGCTCCCATATTGTAAGCGCGACCCCTTTCGTGAGAGGCTTGCCAACCCTTTGAGTTTGAGGACAAACTCAAAACAACCCGGGGAGTATGATGCATATTTCCATATGCATCATTTTTATTCAACTCCAATTTCAAAGAAGAAAAGGGTCAAAGAAGATCATGCAGGGAAATGTGCCTATTTGGTCTTCTTAAGTGAGTTCAAAGACTCGCGACACTATGGAGAGGTCAAAAAGAGGTTAAACTTTGCTAGAAATTTGGTGCCGAATTCATCCCTGCGGAACCCGATTTTTGTGACCACCTTTTGACAAGCTCAAGTGGACCCACAACTTGAGGGCCCATGTGCTTTTGAAGCTTAAGATGTCAGCTTTAAAATAAGCCCATTTTTATTTAATTTGGACATCATTTGATTGGGCAAAATATCACTCAAAGATACGTTGTGCTGATCCAGTCCAGTCTGAGATAGGTGCATTGTTTGGGGCATAACTTTCAAACCGCTTATCCAAATTGAGCAAATGAGCCCATTATGGAAAATAGACTTCCAGGGCTTTCTAACAAGCCCAAGAACGCGTGATTTGGACGAGTATTCTGGAAGTTATGCTCTGTTGAAGTTGAGGCAGTTGCAAGGATTAATGCTGGGAATATGAAGAGTCTTTGGTTACATATACTTGTGTGGCTGATATTGTGCACGTTTTAGATGCTTCTAGATTGATGTAATCAGCTGCAAAAATCCTAGAATATTCCTTGTAACCTCCCCCACCCCTTTTATGATGAGTCTTTTCATTTTTTCTTAGACTTTTCATTAGCTAGTTTTAATTGTTAGGAGTTATTTGAGTCTTTTGATTGTCTTTTGCTGAGTCTATAACAGGGGAGGGGCATGTGAAGCTAATCATTCAGCATTGTAAGAGATTTCCAAAGTAATACAAGCACCTTTGAGAGTGATTCTCATTTGTGTCTCAAAAATTCCTAGTTCTATATCCTGAATTTGGCTAATTCAAGTGGTGTTCTAGGTTCTCTATCTTTTCCAATTGGAGTGATTCCTTGGTAAGACAAGAGAATTAGCCCAAGATCAAGTCATTGAGTGGCTCAGTGAAGGATTATCTCAATTATAAGATCTTGTTCTATCCCTTTTTCTTGTGTAGTGAAGTTCTTCATCCATCTCATCCATCTTTCATTTCTCTTTCCAATTTGGCTTATTTGAGTTGGAGTTTGATTTGGTTCACTTACCACCCACATCTACATCAATGGAGGTCCATCCTCAAGGTCTAAAAATGTTTCATTGATCCAAAATAATCAAGAAATCAACTCCAAAGTCACGGCCATGAGTCACTTGATGGCAAACACACAAGGTGATACACCCGGGTTTTCATCCAGATTTTTACCCGTCTTTGCTATCTTATTACATCGGCCTAAAGCATATTTTGGTGTCCGTTTTTTGGATGATTATCAAGTTCAGGATGTTAGCTTTTAAGTCCAATTGGTTTCATATCATTTGGAATTCAATTGGTTACTTAAAACAGTTCATCTCTTGACCCTGTCCGGATTGCACTGCAAAATGCACGGTTTTGGTTTTCTGGTTTGTTCAGGGGGCAAATGACGTCCAAATGCTACGATTCCAAATGGAGGGTAAACTAGACATCTTGAGGTTTCCAACCATGTCAGAAACGTAGCAATTAGTCATCATTGAGGTGTCAAACATGCGTTGCAAGTGGAGGCAGAAACCGGCTGCTTGACACCCGGTTGCTTAGCTTGGTGGTTTTCCTCCTTCAAGGGGTTTGCTTAAGGTGGAAGGCTGCCAAGAAGGTCATTTTGAGCTGCTTGATCAAGCACCACTCAGCTACTTGAGAGAGAGACACGTGGAGCAAGTAAAACATCACCATTTTGCAAGCCCTCATTCGACCACTCAAGCATGATATGGCACACATGCATTCTTCAGTCCTTTTGAGGTGGCTAGCCATGCACTCTTACCTTCCTAGCTGGGAAAATGAGTCATCTACATTCCTTAATGCATAGGAAAGGTTTAGGAAGATAATTTAAGTTCTTTGTAAAATAAGCTTTCAGCTTTTGGTTTGTATTAGAGTAAACCGTGTGTTAGGAAGTGATTAGCAAGTTTAATGACTTTCCTACCTTGGAAGGAAAGCTCATTTGTGTACTCTCAAGGCCATATAAAGCCTTGTATGTTCATTTTGAAGGAATGGAGTTGAATTTTCAGTAGAGAGAAAAGACTTTGTGTCTTGTGATTTCCTAAACACTTAACTTGCTTATCCTTAATTGTGGCCGATTAAGGTGGTGATCAAGTGAGTCTCAATCTTTGGTTAGGTGGTGAATCTTATCCTAATCCAAGATTGGGGGCCCTAAGCTAAATGATTAGTGGTGTATCTTATCTAATCATCTAGCTTAGAACTATCCAAGTTTCATTAAACACTCTTGAAGTTCACAAACTAGTTCTTGGTTTCACTCCTCTTAAACCATGAATTACCTTTGTTCCTCTTAGTGTCTTTTTATCCTCCTTTACTTCCCTCACTTCCTTACTCCTTTGATTCCTCTTATCCACACAAAATCAAGCCTTGACATAGCTGATTGCATCGAACTTTCCAAAACCTTCAAAGCTATCACAAAACCGTGAAGAAGAGCTTTCCTAGGCAAGCTAGGCAGTGAATTGGCACGGTCACACCGTGCCATCAAGCACGGCCGTGCCACTCCTGGCCGTGAGAAATTGCTTGATTTCTAGCTTCCTTCGACGTGAGTTAACTTGGGTTGCTATCCTTCCCTTGGACTTACATCATTTTTGGTATCAGAGCCAGGTTCAGAACTTGGCCTGAACCCCACGTCATTCCCAGCTTATCTCTGAAGTCATTTCAAACACAATCAAACACAAACCGTTCATTCCTGCAATCACAATGAGTACTAGCATGTCTGTGGAAGAAAGGCTTGAAGTTCTTTCTAAGCAAATGCAAGAAATGAGTGTGAGCAATCGAGAACTCAAAGCACAAAATGAGTACTTGAGGAAACAGCTTGGAAACCATATGAAACAAAAGCAGAAACTTCAAGAATCACCAAGCATTCGGACTGGAACAGACTATGGCTATGAAGAGGAAGCCAGCAATGCGTTCTCTGAAGAAGAAGTACCATTTGAAAGAATGCAAAGAAGAGTGCGACCTACTTTCAACTCTAATGAGATCAAGGTTGATATTCCTGAGTTTGAAGGTAAGTTAGATCCTGATGAGTTCATTGAATGGTTGCAAACAGTGGAACGCATCTTTGAGTTTAAGGAGATTCCGGAGGATAAGAAAGTCAAGATAGTTGCTCTTAGATTAAGGAGATATGCCTCCTTATGGTGGACAAACCTTAATGCTAAGAGAACTAGGGAGAGGAAGAGTAAGATTGCTACTTGGGACAAGATGAAAGCCAAGATGAAGGCACGGTTTTTGCCTTCCACATATGTCCAAGATCAATACATGCTCTTTCACCATTTGAATCAGGGTAAGATGAGTGTTGAAGAATATACTCATGAGTTTGAGAAACTCATGATCAAATGTGACATTCATGAGCCTGAAGAACAAACCATGGTTCGTTACCTAGGAGGGCTTGATCCTAGGATAGCCAACGTGGTTGAATTGCAAGCCTTCACCACTTTTGATGAGATCTATGTCTTAGCTCACAAAGTGGAACAAAAAAGAAGGTCTCGATTTCATACCTGTGAAGAAGTTCCCACATTCCTTCCTCAAGAACAACCATTCAACAAGGGGAGCCCAAACCTTGTCCCTAAACCCATGGCCCCCCACTTCCTACTCCACAAAAGAACCAAACACCACTACAAAGCCTACCCCCGCAACTTAAACCCAAGCATGGCACTTCCGGATGTTTTAAGTGCCAAGGATTTGGACACATAGTCGCCGATTGTGTCAATCGAAGAAGCATCACTCTGGCTGAGTGGGAGGCAATTGGAAAGGAAGAAAAGGAGGAAGAAACTCAAGAAGAAGACCTTGAAGAAATTGAGATAACTGCTGATGAAGGTGAAATGCTACTCTTGGAGAAGATGTCTCCAAATTTTCATGAAGAAGAGCATGAACAACATATGAATATTCATGTTTGTATGTTATTCATTCCAAAGGAGCAAGACCATATCCCATCCTTTCCCCACAAAATCATTCCATTCACATCTATCCAGGATCTCGCATGCTCAGGTCCTAAACTTGCTCAATTTACTCTCCCAAAGCAAAATCCAAACCCACCCCCCATCCATTCATTTCAACACCCACTAAAGTTTCACATAGCTGATGTGAGGAATACAGAAGCAAAGTTTAAACCAAGCTTATTTGAAGAGTTGATCCTTTTTCAGCCTAATTCACCTTTGTTTGCTGTTGGGTAGTACGTCCTTTCTGATTTGAGGATCAAATCTTCCCAACAAGGGTGGGTGATGGAGGTCCATCCTCAAGGTCTAAAAATGTTTCATTGATCCAAAATAATCAAGAAATCAACTCCAAAGTCACGGCCATGAGTCACTTGATGGCAAACACATAAGGTGATACACCCGGGTTCTCATCCAGATTTTTACCCGGATTTTGCTAGCTTATTACATCGGCCTAAAGCATATTTTGGTGTCCGTTTTTTGGATGATTATCAAGTTCAGGATGTTAACCTTTAAGTCCAATTGGTTTCATATCATTTGGAATTCATTTGGTTACTTAAAAACAGTTCATCTCTTGAACCTGTCCGGATTGCACTGCAAAATGCACGGTTTTGGTTTTCTGGTTTGTTCAGGGGGCAAATGACGTCCAAATGCTACGATTCCAAATGCAGGGTAAACTAGACATCTTGAGGTTTCCAACCATGTAAGAAACGTAGCAAATAGTCATCATTTGAGGTGTCAAACATGTGTTGCAAGTGGAGGCAGAAACCGGCTGCTTGACACCCGGTTGCTTAGCTTGGTGGTTTTCCTCCTTGAAGGGGTTTGCTTAAGGTGGAAGGCTGCCAAACAGGTCATTTTGAGCTGCTTGATCAAGCACCACTCAGCTACTTGAGAGAGAGACACGTGGAGCAAGTAAAACATCACCATTTTGCAAGCCCTCATTCGACCACTCAAGCATGACATGGCA
>JAKOGI010005396.1:0-12640 GCA_029747015.1 Carnegiea gigantea | reverse complement strand
AAGTCCTCGTGTTGCCCCCCTTTTTCGTTGTTTTTTTCTTTCTTAGAAGCGCCGATCTTTCTCGTTTCAATTGTTGCGGCCAGCAGATAAGAACTGACCCGGACGCGGAAATAGCATCCAAATCAGGCCATCCGCCTACGTTCAGTCGAAATTACCGAAATTCCCCTACGGACGCCTCGTGGCCATGAAAAACACATCAGAGGCTCCTTTTTACAGCAACGCACGAACGAAACCCCATGCATGCACGGGGCGATGAAGGTGGTCGAGCTACCGTCCGTAACGCACGCCTAGCTCGCCTCTTCCGAGTTGTCAGTTACGAACATGCAACCTCTTTAGAGCCGGCGTGCTTTATGCGCAACTCAGCGGCCGCGTACCCTCAATGAAACATTTGTTCCGCAAGAATTCGATGGGTGCGATCATTACCAGCACTATGCACCGGATCCATCAAGAAATCCGCAGTTAAGCGTGCTTAGGCTGAGGGTAGTACTGGGATGGGTGAACCTCGTGGGAAGTCTCGTGTTGCACCCCTTTTTCGTTGTTTTTTCTTCTCAAAACCGCGATCCTTTCTCGTTTCATTTGCTGCGGCCGCCGATGGGATGACCAGGACGAGGAAAAAGCTTCCAAATCCGGGCCTTCCGACGCTTGTTCAATCGAAATTACCGAAAAGTCCGTTACGGACGCCGTTCCTGGCACTTAAAAACCCCAATTAGAGGCCCCTTTTTACTTGTAACAAAAGGACGAAGCACAATGATCGATCAGGGCGATGAGGGTGGTCGAGCTACCGTCCGTAACGAACTCTTAGCTCGTCGCTTCCGAGCTGTCAGTTACGAACTTGCGAACTCTTTAGATTTGGCGCGATGTATGAGCGACTCGGCAACCGCGTGCACTCTATAAAAGATTTGTTCCGCCAGATTCTAATGGGTGCGATCATCCCAGCATTAATGCACCGGATCCCATCCGAACTGCGCAGTTAAGCGTGCTTGGGCGAGAGTAGTACTCGATGGGTGACCTCCTGGGAAGCCCTCGTGTTGCACCCCCTTTTCGTTGTTTTTTTTTTCCTTAAAAGCGCCGATCTTTCTCGTTTCATCTACTGCGGCCGTCGGATGAGAACTGACCAGGACGAGGAAAAAGCATCCAAGTCAGGCCTTCCGCCCATGTTCACTTGAAATTACCGAAATTCCCCTACGGGCGCGTCCAGGCCCTGAAAACCACATCAGAGGTCGTTTTTTAATACAACACACGGACGAAACCCCATGCATGCCCGGGGCGATGAGGGTGGTCGAGCTACCGTCCGTAACGCACTCTTAGCTCGCCGCTTCCGAGCTGCCAGTTACGAACTTGCGAACTCTTTGGAGCTGGCGTGCTGTATGCACAACTCAACGGCCGCTCACCCTCAATGAAACATTTGTTCCGCAAGAATCCAATGGGTGCGATCATCCAGCACTAATGCACCGGATCCCATCAGAAATGCGCAATGAAGCGTGCTTGGGCGAGAGTAGTACTAGGATGGGTGACCCCCTGGGAAGTCCTCGTGTTGCACCCCTTTGTCGTTATTTTTTTCTTTCTTAAAAGCACCGGTCTTTCTCGTTTCATTTGCTGCGGCCGTCGGATGGTAACTGACCGGGACGAGGAAAAAGCTTTCAAATCAGGCCTTCCGCCCTTGTTCACTCGAAATTACCGAAATTCCTCCACGCACGCCTCCTGGCACTGAAAACCACATTAGAGGCCCCTTTTTACTGCAACACACGGACGAAACCCAATGCTTGCATGGGGCGATGAAGGCGGTCGAGCTACCGTCCCTAACGCACTCTTAGCTCGCCGCTTCCGAGCTGTCAGTTACGAACTTGCGAACTCTTTATATTTTGGCGCGATGTATGAGCGGCTCGGCAGCCGCGTGCACTCTATAAAAGATTTGTTCCGCCAGGGTCTAATTGGTGCGATCATCCCAGCATTAATGCACCGGATCCCATCAGAACTGCGCAGTTAAGCGTGTTTGGGCGAGAGTAGTACTAGGATGGGTGACCTCCTGGGAAGTCCTCGTGTTGCACCCCTTTTTCGTTATTTTTTCTTTCTCAAAACCACCGATCTTTCTCGTTTCATTTGCTGCGACCGCCCGATGAGGACTGACCAGGACGAGTAAAAAACTTCCAAATCAGGCCTTCCGTCCTTGTTCAATCGAAATTACAGAAATTCCTTTACAGAAGCCGCCTGGCACTAAAAACCACATTGGAGGCCACTTTTTGCTGCAACACACGGACGAAACCCAATGCTCGCACGGGGCGATGAAGGCGGTCGATCTACCGTCCGTAACGCACTCTTAGCTCGCCGCTTCCGAGCTGTCAGTTACGAACTTGCGAACTGTTTAGATTTGGCGCGATGTATGAGCGACTCGGCAGCCGCGCACACTCTATAAAAGACTTGTTCCGTCAGATTCCGATGGGTGGGATCATACCAGCACTGATGCACCGGATCCCATCAGAACTCCGCAGTTAAGCGTGCTGGGGCGAGAGTAGCGCTAGGATGGGTGACCTCCTGGGAAGTCCTTGTGTTGCCCCCCTTTTTCGTTATTTTTTCTTTCTCAAAACCACCGATCTTTCTCGTTTCATTTGCTGCGGCCGCCCGATGAGGACTGACCTGGGCGAGTAAAAAACTTCCAATCAGGCCTTCCGTCCTTGTTCAATCGAAATTACAGAAATTCCTTTACAGACGCCGCCTGGCACTAAAAACCACATTAGAGGCCACTTTTTACAGCAACACACGGACGAAACCCAATGCTCGCACGGGGCGATGAAGGCGGTCGAGCTACCGTCCGTAACGAACTCTTAGCTCGCCGCTTCCGAGCTGTCAATTACGAACTTGCGAACTCTTTAGATTTGGCGCGATGTATGGGCGACTCGGCAGCCGCGTGCACTCTATAAAAATTTGTTCCGCCGGATTCTAATCAGTGCGATCATCGCAGCATCAATGCACCGGATCCCATCAGAACTGCGCAGTTAAGCGTGCTTGGGCGAGAGTACTGCTAGGATGGGTGACCTCCTGGGAAGTCCTCTTGTTTGCACCCCCTTTTCGTTGTTTTTTTCTTTCTTAGAAGCATCGATCTTTCTCGTTTCATTTGCTGCGGCCAGCGGATAAGAACTGACCAGGACGTGGAAAAAGCATCCAAATCAGGCCATCCGCCTACGTTCAGTCGAAATTACCGAAATTCCCCTGCGGACGCCTCGTGGCCCTGAAAAACACATCAGAGGCCCCTTTTTACAGCAACGCACGAACGAAACCCCATGCATGCACCGGGCGATGAAGGTGGTCGAGCTACCGTCCGTAACGCACGCTTAGCTCGCCTCTTCCGAGTTGTCAGTTACGAACTTGCGACCTCTTTGGAGACGGCGTGCTTTATGCGCAACTCAGCGGCCGCGTACCCTCAATGAAACATTTGTTCCGCAAGAATTCGATGGGTGGGATCATACCAGCACTAATGCACCGGATCCCATCAGAACTCCGCTGTTAAGCGTGCTTGGGCGAGAGTAGTACTGGGATGGGTGACCTCCTGGGAAGTCCTCGTGTTGCACCCCTTTTTCGTTGTTTTTTTCTTTCTCAAAACCACCGATCTTTCTTGTTTCATTTGCTGCGGCCGCCGGATGAGGACTGACCAGGACGAGGAAAAAGCTTCCAAATCAGGCCTTCCGTCGTTGTTCAATCAAAATTGCCGAAATTCCTTTACGGACGCCGCCTGGCACTGAAAACCACATTAGAGGCCCTTTTTTACTGCAACACATGGACGAAACCCAATGCTCGCACGGGGCGATGAAGGCGGTCGAGCTACCGTCCGTAACGAAATCTTAGCTCGTCGCTTCCGAGCTGTCCGTTACGAACTTGCGAACTCTTTAGATTTGGCGCGATGTATGAGCGACTCGGCAGCCGCGTGCACTCTATAAAAGATTTGTTCCGCCAAATTCTAATGGGTGCGATCATCCCCACATTAATGCACCGGATCCCATCGGAACTGCACAGTTAAGCGTGCTTGGGCGAGAGTAGTACTAGGATGGGTGACCTCCTTGGAAGTCCTCGTGTTGCACCCCCTTTTCGTTGTTTTTTTCTTCCTTAAAAGCGCTGATCTTTCTCGTTTCATCTGCTGCGGCCGTCGGATGAGAACTGACCAGGACGAGGAAAAAGCATCTAAGTCAGGCCTTCTGCCCATGTTCACTTGAAATTACCGAAATTCCCCTACGGACGCGTCCAGGGCCTGAAAACCACATCAGAGGTCGTTTTTTAATACAACACACGGACGAAACCCCTTGCATGCACGAGGCGATGAGGGTGGTCGAGCTACCGTCCGTAACGCACTCTTAGCTCGCCGCTTCCGAGCTACCAGTTACGAACATGCGATCTCTTTGGAGCTGGCGTGCTGTATGCACAACTCAACGGCCGCTCACCCTCAATGAAACATTTGTTCCGCAAGAATCCAATGGGTGCGATCATCCCGGTACTAATGCACCGGATCCCATCAGAAATGCGCAATTAAGCGTGCTTGGGCGAGAGTAGTACTAGGATGGGTGACCTCCTGGGAAGTCCTCGTGTTGCACCCCCTTTTCGTTGTTTTTTCTTCCTTAAAAGCGCCGATCTTTTTCGTTTCATCTACTGCGGCCGTCGGATGAGAACTGACCAGGACGAGGAAAAAGCATCCAAGTCAGGCCTTCCGCCCATGTTCACTTGAAATTAACGAAATTCCCCTACGGACGCGTCCAGGCCCTGAAAACCACATCAGAGGTCGTTTTTTAATACAACACACGGATGAAACCCCATGCATGCACGGGGCGATGAGGGTGGTCGAGCTACCGTCCTTAACGCACTCTTAGCTCGCCGCTTCCGAGCTGCCAGTTACGAACTTGCGATCTCTCTGGAGCCGGCGTGCTGTATGCACAACTCAACGGCCGCTCACCCTCAATGAAACGTTTGTTCCGCAAGAATCCAATGGGTGCGATCATCCCAGCACTAATGCACCGGATCCCATCAGAAATGCGCAATAAAGCGTGCTTGGGCGAGAGTAGTACTAGGATGGGTGACCCCCTGGGAAGTCCTCGTGTTGTACCCCCTTTTCGTTATTTTTTTCTTTCTTAAAAGCACCGGTCTTTCTCGTTCCATTTGCTGCGGCCGTCGGATGGGAACTGACCGGGACGAGGAAAAAGCTTGCAAATCAGGCCTTCCGCCCTTGTTCATTCCAAATTACCGAAATTCCTTCACGGACACCTCCAGGCACTGAAAGCCACATTAGAGGCCCCTTTTTACTGCAACACACGGACGAAACCCAATGCTCGCACGGGAAGATGAAGGCGGTCGAGCTACCGTCCGTAACCAACTCTTAGCTCGCCGCTTCCGAGCTGTCAGTTACGAACTTGCGAACTCTTTAGATTTGGCGCGATCTATGAGCGTCTCGGCAGCCGCGTACACTCTATAAAAGACTTGTTCCGCCAGATTCCGATGGTTGCGATCATACCAGCACTGATGCACCGGATCCCATCAGAACTCCGCAGTTAAGCGGGCTTGGGCGAGAGTAGTGCTAGGATGGGTGACCTCCTGGGAAGTCCTCGTGTTGCACCCCTTTTTCGTTGTTTTTTTCTTTCTTAGAAGCGCCGATCTTTCTCGTTTCAATTGTTGCGCCCAGCAGATAAGAACTGACCAGGACGCGGAAATAGCATCCAAATCAGGCCATCCGCCTACGTTCAGTCGAAATTACCGAAATTCCCCTACGGACGCCTCGTGGCCCTGAAAAACACATCAGAGGCTCCTTTTTACAGCAACGCACGAACGAAACCCCATGCATGCACGTGGCGGTGAAGGTGGTCGAGCTACCGTCCGTAACGCACGCCTAGCTCGCCTCTTCCGAGTTGTCAGTTACGGACATGCAACCTCTTTGGAGCCGGCGTGCTTTATGCGCAACTCAGCGGCCGCGTACCCTCAATGAAACATTTGTTCCGCAAGAATTCGATGGGTGCGATCATACCAGCACTAATGCACGGGATCCCATCAGAACTCCGCAGTTAAGCGTGCTTGGGCGAGAGTAGTACTAGGATGGGTGACCTCCTGGGAAGTCCTCGTGTTGCAACCCTTTTTCGTTGTTTTCTTTATCTCCAAAACCACCGATCCTTTTCTCAGTTTCATTTGCCGCGGCCCGCCGGATGAGGACTGACAGGAAGAGGAAAAAAGCTTCCAATCAGGCCCTTCCGTGTTCCCAATCGAAATTACCGAAATTCCTTTACGGACGCCGACCTGGGCACTTAAAAACCCACTTAGGGCCCCTTTTTTACTGCAACACACGGACGAAGCACAAATGCTCGCTCCGGGCGATGAAGGCGGTCGAGCGTACCGTCAGGAACGAACTCTTAGCTCGTCGCTTCCGAGCTGTCGGTACGAAACTCGCGAACTCTTAGACTCGGCAGCCGCGTGCACCTATAAAAGATTTGTTCCGCCAGATTTCTAATGGGTGCTATCATCACAGCATTAATGCACCGGATCCCATCAGAACTGCGCAGTGAAGCGTGCTTGGGCGAGAGTAGTACTAGGATGGGTGACCTCCTGGGAAGTCCTCGTGGTGCACCCCCTTTTCGTTGTTTTTTTCTTCCTTAAAAGCGCCGATCTTTCTCGTTTCATCTGCTGCGGCCGTCGGATGAGAACTGACCAGGACAAGGAAAAAGCATCCAAGTCAGGCCTTCCGCCCATGTTCACTTGAAATTACCGAAATTCCCCTACGGACGCATCCAGGCCCTGAAAGCCACATCAGAGGTCGTTTTTTAATACAACACACGGACGAAACCCCATGCATGCTCGGGGCGATGAGGGTGGTCGAGCTACCGTTCGTAATGCACTCTTAGCTCGCCGCTTCCGAGCTGCCAGTTACGAACTTGCGATCTCTTTGGAGCTGGCGTGCTGTATGCACAACTCAACGGCCACTCACCCTCAATGAAACGTTTGTTCCGCAAGAATCCAATGGGTGCGATCATCCCAGCACTAATGCACCGGATCCCATCAGAAATGCGCAATTAAGCGTGCTTGGGCGAGAGTAGTACTAGGATGGGTGACCCCTGGGAAGTCCTCGTGTTGCACCCCTTTTTCGTTATTTTTTTCTTTCTTAAAAGCACCGGTCTTTCTCGTTTCATTTGCTGCAGCCGTCGGATGGGAACTGACCGGGATGAGGAAAAAGCTTTCAAATCAGGCCTTCCGCCCTTGTTCACTCGAAATTACTGAAATTCCTCCACGGACGCCTCCTGGCACTGAAAACCATATTAGAGGCCCCTTTTTACTGCAACACACGGACGAAACCCAATGCTCGCACGGGGCGATGAAGGCAGTCGAGCTACCGTCCGTAACGCACTCTTAGCTCGCCGCTTCCGAGCTGTCAGTTACGAACTTGCGAACTCTTTAGATTTGGTGCGATCTATGAGCGACTCGGCAGCCGCGTACACTCTATAAAAGACTTGTTCCGCCAGATTTCGATGGGTGCGATCATACCAGCACTGGTGCACCGGATCCCATTAGAACTCCGCAGTTAAGCGTGCTTGGGCGAGAGTAGTGCTAGGATGGTTGACCTCCTGGGAAGTCCTCGTGTTGCACCCCTTTTTCGTTGTTTTTTTCTTTCTTAGAAGCGCCGATCTTCCTCGTTTCATTTGCTGTGGCCAGCGGATAAGAACTGACCGGGATGTGGAAAAAGCATCCAAATCAGGCCATCCGCCTATGTTCAGTCGAAATTACCGAAATTCCCCTACGGACGCCTCGTGGCCCTGAAAAACACATCAGAGCCCCCTTTTTACTGCAACGCACGGACGAAACCCCATGCATGTACGGGGCGATGAAGGTGGTTGAGCTACCGTCCATAACGCGCGCTTAGCTCGCCTCTTCCGAGTTGTCAGTTACGAACTTGCGACCTCTTTGGAGCCGGCGTGCTTTATGCAAAACTCAGCGGCCGCGTACCCTCAATGAAACATTTGTTCCGCAAGAACTCGATGGGTGCGATCATACCAACACTAATGCACCGGATCCCATCAGAACTCCGCAGTTAAGCGTGCTTGGGCAAGGGTGGTACTGGGATGGGTGACCACCTCCGAAGTCCTCGTGTTGCACCCCTTTTTCGTTGTTTTTCCTTTCTTAAGACCACCGATCTTTCTCGTTTCATTTGCTGCGGCCGCCGGATGAGGACTGACCAGGACGAGGAAAAACCTTCCAAATCAGGCATTCCGTCCTTGTTCAATCGAAATTACCGAAATTCCTTTACGGACGCTGCCTGGCACTGAAAACCACATTAGAGGCCCCCTTTTACTGCAACACACGGACGAAACCCAGTGCTCGCACGGGGCGATGAAGGCGGTCGAGCTACTGTCCGTAACGAACTCTTAGCTCGCTGATTCCGAGCTGTCAGTTACGAACTTGCGAACTCTTTAGATTTGGCGCGATGTATGAGCGACTCGGCAGGCGTGCACTCTATAAAAGATTTGTTCCGCCAGATTCTAATGGGTGCGATCAGCCCAGCATTAATGCACCGGATCCCATCAGAACTGCGTAGTTAAGCGTGCTTGGGCGAGAGTAGTACTAGGATGGGTGACCTCCTGGGAAGTCCTCGTGTTGGACCCCCATTTCGTTGTTTTTTTCTTCCTTAAAAGCGCCTATCTTTCTCGTTTCATCTGCTGCGGCCGTCGGATGAGAACTGACCAGGACGAGGAAAAAGCATCCAAGTCAAGCCTTCCGCCCATGTTCACTTGAAATTACCGAAATTCCCCTACGGACGCGTCCAGGCCCTGAAAACCACATCAGAGGTCGTTTTTTAATACAACACACGGATGAAACCCCATGCATGCTCGGGGCGATGAGGGTGGTCGAGCTACCGTCCGTAATGCACTATTAACTCGCCGCTTCCGAGCTGCCAGTTACGAACTTGCGATCTCTTTGGAGCTGGCGTGCTGCATACACAACTCAACGGCCGCTCACCCTCAATGAAACATTTGTTCAGCAAGAATCCAATGGGTGCGATCATCCCAGCACTAATGCACCGCATCCCATCAGAAATGCGCAATTAAGCGTGCTTGGGCGAGAATAGTACTAGGATGGGTGACCCCCTGGGAAGTCCTCGTATTGCACCCCTTTTTCGTTATTTTTTTCTTTCTTAAAAGAACCGGTCTTTCTCGTTTCATTTGCTGCGGCCGTCGGATGGGAACTGACCGGGACGAGGAAAAAGCTTTCAAATCTGGCCTTCCGCCCTTGTTCACTCGAAATTACCGAAATTCCTCCACGGACGCCTCCTGGCACTGAAAACCACATTAGAGGCCCCTTTTTACTGCAACACACGGACGAAACCCAATGCTCGCACGGGGCGATGAAGGCGGTCAAGCTACCGTCCGTAACGAACTCTTAGCTCGCCGCTTCCGAGCTGTCAGTTACGAACTTGCGAACTCTTTAGATTTTGGCGGCGATGTATGAGCGATCTCGGCAGCCTCCCGCGTGCACTCTATAAAAGGATTTGTTCCGCCAGATCTAATCGGTGGCGATCATCCGGCATTATAAATGCACCGGATCCCATCAGAACTCCGCAGTTAAGCGTGCTTGGGCGAGAGTAGTACTAGGATGGGTGACCTCCTGGGAAGTCCTCGTGTTGCACCCCCTTTTCGTTGTTTTTTTCTTCCTTAAAAGCGCCGATCTTTATCGTTTCATCTGCTGCGGCCGTCGGATGAGAACTGACCAGGACGCGGAAAAAGCATCCAAGTCAGGCCTTCCGCCCATGTTCACTTGAAATTACCGAAATTCCCCTACGGACGCGTTCAGGCCCTGAAAACCACATCAGAGGTCGTTTTTTAATACAACACACGGACGAAACCCCATGCATGCACGGGGCGATGAGGGTGGTCGAGCTACCGTCTGTACCGCACTCTTGGCTCGCCGCTTCCGAGCTGCCAGTTACGAACTTGCGATCTCTTTGGAGCTGGCGTGCTGTATGCACAACTCAACGGCCGCTCACCCTCAATGAAACATTTGGTCCGCAAGAATCCAATGGGTGCGATCATCCCAGCACTAATGCACCGGATCCCATCAGAAATGCGCAATTAAGCGTGCTTGGGCGAGAGTAGCACTAGGATGGGTGACCCCCTGGGAAGTCCTCGTGTTGCACCCCTTTTTCGTTATTTTTTTTTTCTTAAAAGCACCGGTCTTTCTCGTTTCATTTGCTGCAGCCGTCGGATGGGAACTGACCGGGGCGAGGAAAAAGCTTTCAAATCAGGCCTTCCGCCCTTGAAATAACCGAAATTCCTCCACGAACGCCTCCTGGCACTGAAAACCACATTAGAAGCACCTTTTTACTGCAACACACTGACGAAACCCAATGCTCGCACGGGGCGATGAAGGCGGTCGAGCTACCGTCCGTGACGCACTCTTAGCTCGCCGCTTCCGAGCTGTCAGTTACGAACTTGCGAACTCTTTAGATTTGGCGCGATCTATGAGCGACTCGGCAGCCGCGTACACTGTATAAAAGACTTGTTCCGCCATATTCCGGTGGGTGCGATCATACCAGCACTGATGCACCGGATCCCATCAGAACTCCGCAGTTAAGTGTGCTTGGGCGAGAGTAGTGCTAGGATGGGTGACCTCCTGGGAAGTCCTCGTGTTGCACCCCCTTTTCGTTGTTTTTTTCTTCCTTAAAAGCGCCGATCTTTCCCGTTTCATCTGCTGCGGCCGTCGGATGAGAACTGACCAGGACGAGGAAAAAGCATCCAAGTCAGGCCTTTCGCCCATGTTCACTTGAAATTACCGAAATTCCCCTACGGACGCGTCCAGGCCCTGAAAACCACATCAGAGGTCCTATTTTAATACTAGACACGGACGAAACTCCATGCATGCACGGGGCGATGAGGGTGGTCGAGCTATCGTCCGTAACGTACTCTCAGCTCGCCGCTTCCGAGCCGCCAGTAACGACCTTGCGATCTCTTTGGAGCTGGCGTGCTGTATGCACAACTCAACAGCCGCTCACCCTCAATGAAACATTTGTTCCGCAAGAATTCGATGGGTGCGATCATACCAGCATTAATGCACCGGATCCCATCAGAACTCCGCACTTAAGCGTGCTTGGGCGAGAGTAGTACTGGGATGGGTGACCTCCTGGGAGGTCCTCGTGTTGCACCCCTTTTTCGTTGTTTTTTCTTTCTCAAAACCACCGATCTTTCTCGTTTCATTTGCTGCGGCCGCAGGATGAGGACTGACCAGGACGAGGAAAAAGCTTCCAAATCAGGCCTTCCGTCCTTGTTCAATCGAAATTACCGAAATTCCTCTACGGACGCCGCCTGGCACTGAAAACCACATTAGGGGCCCCTTTTTACTGCAACACACGGACGAAACCCAATGCTCGCACGGGGCGATGAAGGCGGTCGAGCTACCGTCCGTAACGCACTCTTAGCTCGCCGCTTCCGAGCTGTTGGTTACGAACTTGCGAACTCTTTAGATTTGGCGCGATCTACGAGCGACTCGGCAACCGCATACACTCTATAAAAGACCTGTTCCGCCAGATTCCGAGGGGTGCGATCATACCAGCACTGATGCACCGGATCCCATCAGAACTCCGCAGTTAAACGTGCTTGGGCGAGAGTAGTAATGGCATGGGTGACCTCCTGGGAAGTCCTCGTGTTGCACCCCTTTTTCGTTGTTTTTTCTTTCTCAAACCCCCCGATCTTTCTCGTTTCATTTGCTGCGGCCGCCGGATGAGGACTGACCAGGACGAGGAAAAAGCTTCCAAATCAGGCCTTCCGTCGTTGTTCAATCGAAATTACCGAAATTCCTTTACGGACGCCGCCTGGCACTGAAAACCACATCAGAGGCCCCTTTCTACTTCAACACACGGACGAAACCCAATGCTCGCACGGGGCGATGAAGGCGGTCGAGCTATCGTCCGTAACGAACTCTTAGCTCGCCGCTTCCGAGCTGTCAGTTACGAACTTGCGAACTCTTTAGATTTGGCGTGATGTATGAGCGACTCGGCAGGCGCATGCACTCTATAAAAGATATATTCCGCCAGATTCTAATGGGTGCGATCACCCCAGCATTAATGCACCGGTTCCCATCAAAACTGCGCAGTTAAGCGTGCTTGGGCGACAGTAGTACTAGGATGGGTAACCTCCTGGGAAGTCCTCGTGTTGCACCCCCTTTTCGTTGTTTTTTTCTTCCTTAAAAGCGCCGATCTTTCTCGTTTCATCTGCTGCGGCCGTCGGAGGAGAACTGACCAGGACGAGGAAAAAGCATCCAAGTCAGGCCTTCCGCCCATGTTCACTTGAAATTACCGAAATTCCCCTACGGACGCGTCCAGGCCCTGAAAACCACATCAGAGGTCGTTTTTTAATACAACACACGGACGAAACCCTATGCATGCACAGGGCGATGAGGGTGGTTGAGCTATCGTCCGTAACGTACTCTCAGCTCGCCGCTTCCGAGCTGCCAGTTACGACCTTGCGATCTCTTTGGAGCTGGCGTGCTGTATGCACAACTCAACGGCCGCTCACCCTCAATGAAACATTTGTTCCACAAGAATCCAATGGGTGCGATCATCCCAGCACTAATGCACCGGATCCCATCAGAAATGCGCAATTAAGCGTGCCTGGGCGAGAGTAGTACTAGGATG
>JAKOGI010005395.1:10000-12642 GCA_029747015.1 Carnegiea gigantea | reverse complement strand
GGCACGGCCCGGGGCGATGTGCGCGACTCGGGGGCATGCCTTGGCCTTGCCACGGGGCGATGGGCGGGACTCGGGGGGCATGCCTTGGCCTTGCTTCGGGGGCGTTCTAGAGGCGATGCACGGGGGCATGCCCCGGGGCCGATGAGCGGGACGCGGGGGCAGGCCTCGGCCGTGCACGGGGCCGCTCCCCGGGACTCGGGGGCATGCCTTGGCATCGACGTTCGGGACTTGGGGCACCAATATGGGGGCACGCGGCCCGCCACGGGGCCTAGCTCTCGACCCTTCCTTCGCCCAGTCCGCCCAAGGTCCGCTCAAGTCCGTCAAGTCCGCCCCAGCGCCCCTGCGTCCCTGCGCCCTGCGCCCTGTCAAAGATTATAATGCGCGCGGGGGGGTCACGGGGCCGGGGGCGGGGTGTCACTCACCATCGTTCATCCTGCTCGGGTCGCGGACGGGGCGGGGCACTAGCTAAATCACCTTCCCCCTAAAGAGCACAACGAGCTTTCGTGGCCGTGCCCGGAGTGGACATCAACCGTGCCGATTTTTCATACTCCGCCCGGGCCATCCCCTAGAGAGCTTCAGGAGGTTTGGTGGCCGTGCCCGGAGTGGACATCAACCGTGCCTATTTTTCATACTCCGCCAGGACCATCCCCCTAGAGAGCTTCAGCAGGTTTGGTGGCCGTGCCCGGAGTGGACATCAACCGTGCCGATTTGCCTGCGGCCAGCGTTGGCCATCAACGTGCCGATTTTTCATACTAGCTGGCTCCGGCCTGGAGCCAGTTCACAGGCCTGCGGCCAGCGTTCACAGGACAGCGGCCAGCGTTCACGCAGAAGGCTGCGGCCAGCGTTCAGGACCAGGCTCACTAAGCGTTCAGGACAGCGGCCCAGCGTTCAAGGCTGCGGCCAGCGTTCAGGACAAGCGGACAAGCGCAGGCCAGCGTTCAGCGTCTGCGGCCAGCGTTCGCCCGTTCACAAGGCTGCGGCCAGCGTTCAGGACAAGCGGCCATCGTTCCAGGCTGCGGCCAGCTTCAGGACAGCGGACAAGCGGCCAGCGTTCACAGGCTGCGGGCTGCGGCCAGCGTTCAGGACAAGCGGCCAGCGTGTCACTTGCGGCAGCGTTCAGGCGGCCAGCGTTCACAAGCCTGCGGCCAGCGATCACAGCCTGCGGCCAGCGTTCATCACAGGCTGCGGCCAGCGTTCAGGACAAAGCGGCCAGCGTTCCACGTTCAGGCTGCGGCCAGCGTTCAGGACAAGGACAAGCGGCTCGCAGGCTGGCGCGGTTCAAGGAAAGACAAAAACACAGGAGCTGCGCCGGCCAAAGCGTCCAGCGTTCAGACAAGCGGCCAGCGTTCACAGCTGCGGCCAGCGTTCCACGTAGGCTTGCGCCAACGTTCAGGACAAGCGGCCAGCGTTCACCGGCCTGCGGCCAGCTTCACAGGGCCGGCGTTCGTCAGGACAAGCGGCCAGCGTTGTCACGGCCAGCCACGTTCCCCCGAGGCTGGTACACGTTCAGGACAAGCGGCCAGCGTTCACCCTGCGGCCAGCGTTCAGCGTTCAGGCAGCGGCCAGCGTTTCACCCAGCTGCGGCCAGCGTTCAGGGACAAGCGGGCCAGCGTTCACAGGCCATCTTTCAAAAACTTGCGGCCAGCGTTCACAAGCGCCGCGTTTAACAGGCTGCGCGGCCAGCGTTCAAAGGCAGCGGCCAGCGTTCAGGACAAGCGGCCAGCGGCCTGCGGCCAGCGTTCACAGGCTGGCGGCCAGCGTTCAAGCGGCCAGCGTCAGGACGTTCAGGCAGCGTTCAGGACAAGCGGCCAGCCCGGTTCACGGCCAGCGTTCAGACAAGCGGCCGGCGTTCACAGCCTCAGCGTTCACAGCCTGCGGCCAGCGGCCAGCGTTCACAGGCGCGGCAGCGTCCAGGAAAAGCGGCCACTGTTCACAGGCATGCGGCCAGCGTTCAGGACAAGCGGGGCGTTTGCGGCCGGTTCACAAGCGTTCACATGGCTGTTCACAGCTGCGGCAGCGTTCAGTGACAAGCGGCCAGCGGTTCAGCGCGGCCAGCGTTCACAGGCCAGCGTTGCGGCCAGCGTTCAGTCGTTCACAGCCTGCGGCCAGCGTTGCGCCAGCATCCAGCACCCCCCGGCTGCCAGCGACAGCATGCCCGGACGCTGCCCGACCATGCCGGATGCTGCCGTGGGCGTCCGGCAGCGTGCGTGGACGCTCCTCCGGGGGCATGCCGGGGGCCGGTCCTTCGGGACCCGGGGCATGCCTCGGCCATCCCGGAGGCCGGTTTTTTTGGGGGCCTTCCTCGGGACTACGGGGGCATGCCTTGGGCATGCACCGGGGCCGTTTCGGGGCGATGTGCGGACCGCGGAGCCATGCACCGGGGCCGTTCTGAGGGCGTTCCCCGGGACTCGGGGGCACGCCTTGGGCGTGCACCGGGGGCGTTCCGGGGCGCGGTGCGGGACTCGGGGCCATGCCTTGGCCGTGCACCGGGGCCGTTTTCCGGGACTCGGGGGCAGACTCGGGGCCATGCCTTGGCCGTGCACCGGGGCCGTTTTCCGGGACTCGGGGGCAAGCCCCGGGGCCGTTCCGGGGCGACTTGCGGGACTCGGGGCCATGCCTTGGGCATGCACCGGGGCGTTCCT
>JAKOGI010005395.1:0-2500 GCA_029747015.1 Carnegiea gigantea | reverse complement strand
GTCACACGGATCGGCTCCTCGAGACAAGCCTTCGACCCCGTTCGTGTACTTCGGCCTCACGGGCGCGAGGGGCTTACAAGCTCAAGCGTCTAGGCCCTCACTCACGGATCGTCGCTCCACTTACCGGGGTCCGGGCCCATCCCGCATCGCCTCACCTGTCACTCAGCTTGCGACAGCAGCCCGCACGTGGTAGGCAACACGCCTCTGCGTATATTGTTGAATCCCACAGCCAGCCCCCCCCCCGCCCCCTCCGTCCCCCCCCCGCCCCTCCCGCCCCCCCCCGGTCACGAGCGGAGGGTTGTCAGTGTGCTTTAATGGAGTGGGGCGCGAGGGGTGAATGTAAGCTTGGGGGGGACAAGGGGTTTCGGGGAGGGGAAGGAAGGTGGTGTGAACAAGGGGTTTTCGGGGGGATCTCGAAGGAAATCGGGTTGGATTTTGAGGAGGGGAGGTGACCCCCACCCCGCGGCACAACGGCATTCCCACCGGCATAATCCCGATGCAAAGGGCACTCCCCGCCCCGCGCAGGCCTCATGTCGCGCCCTCGGAAGTGCTCCTCGGGAAGGGCCTCCCACTCCGTTCGTGTACTTCGGACTCACGGGCGCGAGGGGCTTACAAGCTCAAGCGTCTAGGCCCTCACTCACCGATCGTCGGCTTCCACCACCGGAGCGATCAACCCCGCCGTCGTCGCACGGATCGGATCCTCAAGACAAGCCTTCCACCCCGTTCGTGGCAGTGCCTCACGGGCGCGAGGGGCTTACAAGCTCAAGCGTCTAGGCCCTCACTCACCGATCACAGGCTTCTCACAACGGGGGCGTCCAGCCCATCCCGCGTCGCCTCTCCTGTCCCCGCGCTTGCGACAGTCAGCCCGCACGTGGAAGGCAACACGCCTCCGCGCAAATCCCACAGCCAGTGCGTCCGCCTGTCGCACCGGGACGGGGGGGAGGGCTCGGGTCTCCAAGGCAACAGAACAAAAGGCAATGTCAAGGCTACGCAAGGTTGGGCCCAATGTCAAGAAAAAAGGGACGAGGGGCGCAACGGCATCCCCCACCGGCAAAATCCCGATGCGAAAGGGCACTCCCGCCCCGCGCACGGCATCAGGTCGCGCCCTTGGAAGTGCTCCCTGGGAAGGGCCTCCCACTCCTTTCGGCTACTCGGCCTCACGGGCGTCGGAGGGGCTTACAAGCTTCAAAGCCGTCTAGGCCCTCACTCACCGATCGTCGGGCTTCCACCACCGGAAGCGATCAACCCCGCCATCGTCGCCACGGGATCGGCTCAAGACAAGCCTTCCACCCCGTTCGTGGCAGTGCCTCACGGGCGCGAGGGGCTTACAAGCTCAAGCGTCTAGGCCCTCACTCACCGATCACAGGTTTCTCACAACCGGGGCGTCCAGCCCATCCCGCGTCGCCTCTCCTGTCACCGCGCTTGCGACGGTCAGCCCGCACGTGGAAGGCAACACGCCCCCGCTAAAATCCCACAAGCCAGTGCGTCCGCCGTCCGCCCCCAGGACGGGGCATGTCGAGCAACAGAAATGATGTCAGGGAGCAAGGGGCCGGGTCAAGAAAGAAGGGACGGTGGGCCGCGGGATTTCACCGACAATCACCCCTGCCCACGTGGGGGTGATCACCGTTCTCGGGTGAGGGGGGGCAAGGCCCCCACCCGTGATGGCATCCTAGAAGCCTAGGGAATGCCACCGAAGACGGGCGTCAGGAGCACCACCGGTGCCTCGGAAGGTAGGAACTAGCATAGCAACGATTCCCGCACTCAATCGATCGATATCCAACAATTTTCATGCTAGTCACGCTTCCCGAGGCAAAACCCGACCCCCGGGGTGGTCCCTCATCCGCCCGCCAAGGTTCGGTGCAAGGAAGCCATGGCAACAAGGCCTTTGACATCGTGCCATGCCATGCCATGCATGGGCGATGGCTGCCGCTGACCCTGCTGCTGCCCCAGCTGCTTGCCAAGCACCTCCCCTATAAAGAGCTCTTATAACTCTACTGGCTCTGCCACCAGTAGACATCAACTGTGACGAAAAATCATACTGGGGTTTTTTGAAGATTTAGAATGTTTCAGCAGCAACCAATGGTACCATTGGAAAGATCATGATGTGACATTACTAAAAAATATTTTTTCGGAATTTTTCGGACACCCGAGCTATTTTTTATGATTTTTTAAAGTCGAAAACGAAAAAAAATCCTAAAAATCGGAGAAAAATCAGAAAAATGCGGGACAAAGCTTGTAAATCCTCTAAAAATCGTGGGGAAGGGGTGGACAAAATTTGGGGAAAAACGCACGACAAAATACGGGGATTTTTTCTCGGGACGGCTTTCGGGCGTTCGCGGGGCTGCGGCCAGCGTTCAGGGCCCTGCGGCCAGCGTCCAGGGGCTGCGCCCAGCGTCCAGGCGCTGCGCCCAGCGTCCAGGACAAGCGGCCAGCGTTCACAGGCTGCGGCCAGCGTTCAGGAGCTGCGGCCAGCGTTCACAGGGCTGCGGCCAGCGTCCAG
>JAKOGI010005394.1:0-12657 GCA_029747015.1 Carnegiea gigantea | reverse complement strand
ATATATATATATATATATATATATATATATATATATATATATATATATATATATTTAATATATATATATATATATATATATATATATATATATATATATATATATATTTATATGCACACATATATGTACAAACATATATATATATATATATATATGTACACACACACACATATACATATATATATATATATATATATATATATATATATATATATATATATATATTATATATATATATAGATATATACACATATATATATATATATATATATATATATATATATATATATATATATATATATATATATATCTATATATATATATATATATATATATATATATATATATATATATATATATATATATATATATCTATGTGTGTCTCTGTGTGTGTGTGGGGTTGATTATTATCAGTAATAAGTTAACTTAGACTTACATTGTTTTTAAACTATGAAACAAATTGGGTTACGATTAATGCATTGACCTGCTGATTAGAAAGATATGGTTTATGTTCTATTTTCTCGAGGAAAAAAACTGCCAAGTGTATTACTTAATTTTAGAATTAAATACGTATTACTATGTTTTGAAGGAGAATATTAAAGGTATGAAATGTTAACCACTAATCCAATATAAGGTTGTACTTCATTACAGTTTAGCAAAACATGAAGATGAGCAGCATTATATTCTTCATCAGTTAACCTTCGTGGAGTTATTTGCCGACTAGGACGACCTTGTATATGAAAAACCATAAAGTGGTTGTGTACCATCTTGCTCACTTAATCCTCATTGCTCATATATCTATTCCTCATACACGACACATTAGGTGCAAAATAATATGTGTAAAACTGAGGTGTTTCAAGATTAATGTAGGCTCATATATTGGCTTTTTGGACACGCATTATTCTTGACCATTTTCTTTAATCAACCCAAAAACCTCTGATATAATTTTCAATATATTTTAGCAAATGTTATATATCATCTTCATATTTTTAAAAAGTATGTGTTAAATTATAACAAATTACCTTCTAAATGGATGCACCCAATGGTGTTGGACTGGTCCTCCTAGTTTTGCTTCATAAGCCATGTGTATGGACAAATTCTCCAAGAAATTGAAGAAACCAAGAGGAAAAATATGCACTAATTTGCACAAGGTCACAAGAATACTCGTTTCTATTTAGGTCAGTTTGTCCTCTCATAACACTACTGAGCATAAATCTCTAAAAAATTGGCTAGGTAGTGAGCAATTCATATTTCTTCAGATAGTGCATTGAATGTAACTGGAAGTAATGACTGCGTGAACATATGGCAATCATGGCTCTTCAAACCACTTATCTTGGCTTTATCAACATAGGTACATCTAGCTAAATACGATGAATAATTATCAGGCATTTTCAAAGTCATCACCCATTGATGAACAACTCTTTTTTGCTCCAAGCTAAAGGTAAATTTTGCCTTTCATTTCACAATTTTGCAATCAGCCAATTCTTTAAGCTCGAATTCTTTGCGCCTAGAATAACATTTCAAGTCCATTCTTGATATGACATTGTCCTTTGTTTTGCTATCAATATGTATAACGATATTGAAAATAACATCAAATATATTTTTCTTTATATGCACAGCATCCAAATTATGTGGAAGTAAGTTTGTCTTCTACTATGGAAATTCCCAAAATATATTTTGTTTAGTGCAGTATGAACTCGTCCAAAACACTTCAATGACAAATAGTCCATTTCCAGTCACCTTAAGAAGGTGGTGCGTAGTTTGCTATATTTGTTCCTCGCTTATTCTAGTAGGAGGCCTACTATTTTCAATCTTGTTCTTCCTAAATGTATTCTTATACCTCCTAAATTGATGGTCCATGGGCAGAAATTTCCTATGGTAATTAAACCATGTCAGTTTCCCTCCACTCTCTAAGCGAAAAGCTTTAGAAGAGGACATACAGATTGGACAAGCTAATTTTTCATGAGTACTCCACTCAGACAACATATCCTAAGTTAGAAAGTCATTAATAATCCACACCAATGCAGACTTAATTTGAAAATTTTCCTTCTAGAGAAATGTCATATGTTTGCACACCTTCATTCCATAAGGTTTTCAAATCATCTATCAGAGGTTGTAGATATGCAGCCTTGAGATTTTTCAGACCAGGAATAATGCAAGTAAAAACATATAAAGTGTAGTCATTTACATTTCTAGAGGAAGATTGCAAGGAGTTATAATTGCTGGCCAACATGAATATTGCTTTGCATATTGTGATGAAAATGGGGAGAAGTCATCAGCACATGATCTAAGTTTAACAGTCCATGGTTCAGAGGCAAAATTAAGCTAGGTTTCATCAATGTGTTTCCATGCTGCCGCATTTGATGGATGACATAACCCTCTAGGCCCTCGAGGATTTTCATAATGTCATCTCATGTGGCGAGCAGAACTATGAGATGCAAATAACCTTTTAAGCCTAGAAATGGTAGGAAGATAATGCATACTTTCAAAAGGAACATCCTTTTGTTTTCACCTTTTTTTTTTAAACTTACGCACCTTATATTGAGGAGCATCATAAAATTTGCATTGTTATGTAAATGTGATCATCTTTTATAATACAACATACAACCGTTACTGCAACAATCTATTTTTATAGAAGTGCACCCTAATTTTCTAATCAATTTTTCTGTATCACAGAACTTAGTCGCACATAAGTTTTAGAAGGACATGCTTCTTTCATAAGCTATACAACTTCATTAAACACAACTGTAGGACATATTATGCTGACATTTAATACTCAATAATATAAGAGCAACAAAAAACTTAGAATGATCAATGTAGTCATCCCATAATGGACATTGTAATGCATCTACAAAGTCATAAAACCTCTATACATCTGGATTAGGAGGTTCTAGCACATGTTGATTAAAAGCATCTTCAACCATTGTATGAAATACACCATTGGACATACATTGATTTTAGAAAGAAGTACTAGATGGACTATGATGCACGTTAATTTCTTCATTTTCATGGGGTTGAATATAATAGCCCGACCCTAAATCATGTTTATTTATTTTATTAAGCCATGTTATTAATTTTTCACATTTATTTATCTTATTTAATCATCTCAGTTGGGAGAATTTATTTTGGGCCCCACTTTGCAATTTGAGTTCATTTACATAATAATTTCGGGTGAATCAATATTAGGCCCCGACAAATATGATTAGGTGTTAAATTATTTTTCATAATGTCATAAAAATTTATTTTTTAACCATGCAAAAAAAAAATTTGGACCGAAATTCATTAAGCTTGGCCCAATTCATTTGGGGCCGAATTGTGGCACGATTCATTTTGGGCTCAAATTGTGGCCTGAAAATTTTGGTGCACTTAAATTAAGTTAATCACCATCATTTATACTAAATTATAATTAGCAAAAAGCTACTTTTGATGCTTGAATATCAGCCAAGCTATTGAGATAAGTTCAAAAAAAAAAAAATGCTGTTAGTCTAGCCACACATTTTTCTCCTTCCTCGTCTACTTTCTTCCCCCCCTCACATTACTGCTGCTATGTGGCTAAATTCTGGTAGCTGCCACCATACTCTGCCACCAGCCAAGGCCGCCTCCGGCTACCAAGCCCTACTCCCAACACCACCAGCCACCAACCCCAATTTCTACCACTGCCAAACATCACTTCCATCTTCTTATATTCAAACTTGAAGTAAGGTAAACTCTAACTCAACCTTGATTCATTTTTTAGTTTTTGTGATTATTTTAGTTATTATTTATGTTCTTATGATCAAAATAAATGCTAGCATGCAAATTTTATTGTTGTTGGAGATGTTGGATACTGTGGAGTTGAGTTTGAACTTGATGAAGGGGGTTTGAGTCAAGAAGGTGTGAGCTCGAGTGGTTTATCTAATTGTTGTGATCTTGGAATGAAAAATGAATTTAAAAGTTGTGAGTGATCCTATTAAATTTATTATGGTGGTTAAATGTAAGTTTGTGTTGGACATAATCTAGGGTTTCCAGATCATGCAAGATTAAGGTCAGTTTTTGAATCAAGTATATTATTTGTGTATAATTAGACACAGAAATGAATCTTGGATGTGTTGTTTAACTTGGGAAATCACTTGAGGTCATTTTGTATAAAGGGATGGATTATAGAAATTTTCCCAATTAACTATAAAAGGTCATTTTGTTTATTTATGCAAATAAGTAAGCTTATGGATGTGTTTTGAATGATTTTGAAAAAAAAAGAAGAATTGAAAAATTGATGTAGATGATTACGGAGTAAATTTGAGTAATATGGCTTTGTAAGCTGATGAGAAGGAACAAATCTCTGTTAAATAATTTTATGGAGTGATTTTAGAGAAGAATTATGTGAAGAAAATGGGGAAAACAAGAATAGTAGGGCTATGAGCAAACCCAAAATAGGGGTCTCTTTGCAATTAAACTGGTACTGCTTGGCCCATTGAAAAATTATGATGTTTGATGGGTGGATAGATCCATGAGTTATCTTTCAAATGCCTTTTGAATCACTTCATTCCTAGTTGTGTGAAAAAAGTTATGACCATTTTGCTAAGACTGCGCAGAACAGACCTGAGCTGTGCACAGTTGTGTTTCAGCTCAATTTTAGGGACCCTGTTGTGGTAATTGAGTTTTGTACTATGAATGAAACTTTCAAGGGGCTTTTTAATCTTTCCATATTAAGGTTTTAGGCCTCCATTTAAGGTCAAAGATGAAAGTTATGAATTTTCTAATTGGGGACCTTGAATCGGCAACAACTTTGATGGTACTTAGAAGCTTATTTGGTTTGGAAAACTAAGTTATATGGCATGTGCAATGAAATTGGAGAAGTGGGGAGATTGATAACTTAAGATCGGTATTTCTTTGTCCAAATCGATGTGTTTAAAGTTATTCTGAACCTACCACCACCCCAGTTACCTTCAAACCTTTGTTATCCATCTCAGAAATATCAAAAAATTCTTGATCAATTATAACTACTAAAATCTTTCTTTTATGATCTCAATTATTCTATCTTGATCAGTTTTACTCCAACATTATTTCACTTTGAGTTAAATTACCCTAATTCATTTAGTTTTCAAATCATTTTGGTATAACTTACTTTCTATTGAATTATTTGAGTTATGGATGCCTTTTAATGAATTTCTATTACAGTTACAAACAATGAAAGCCATCGTTGTTTACTAATTAATATACCTATAACTGCATTTTTCAAACAGAATCGGAGCCTAGTCTGTGAAAGTCATCGTTGTGCATAAGTATTATGAAGTGGGATTGCATTTGAAAGACTTCAGATACGTTTATTGTCTGTATCTTTAAAAATTAGCACATGTTTATCAAAATTATAATATTTTGGTAAGTACATCAATGAATTAGTTTAACCAATGATTTGTCACATAATTAGTGACCCCATCAGTTACCAGTTACAAGGCATTGCCCTTCAATTACCCACGAGGCTTCAAACCAGGTCCCCCGATCGGCTTAGTAGGTGTACATCTATCCATATATCGTAACAGTATCAAGGGGTTTACTATTATATAATAACTAGCAATTGCAGTTTACATTCATCTGATTCACTATTTTAACTTAAAATGAATTGCAAACCGGGTACCCAACCAATTTATGCAGAGATCTTTAATAATGCAGAAATGCATGTACTGAGCTTCGCCTCACAGTTTAAAATATTTTTCATGTTTTGTTTTCGGCAAATGTCAGTGAGTCGCCCTTGTGCTAGCAAATCAGCTGAAGAAAATAAGTTGAGCGAGTGAATCTGGATGGATCAACAGTGACATAGTACACGCATATTTTAAAGTTGTATTTTGAAATCTTCAATGGATGGAGGTGTGGGTTATACGATGTATAAACCTTATGATGGTTAGTAGTTGACTGCATATGGTTTGATTAGGTATGAATGTGTATGGTTGAAATTATGCCTAACTATGTTATTTCTAGTACACATACTTCAAACCTTGTCCTTTTGGATGGCAGTAATGCTCTGATCATTGGGTTTATCAGTTGTAATTGAGGGAATCAAAATAGCAACTGCAAACAGTAAAACATGCTTAATTAGTGGGTGTTACATTGAAGTTCCTCATATGACGTCTAACACCAATATCCAGTGGTAAACCCTTTCTTATATAGGTGAAACTTTATTTCCTTAGGTGATAGAAATTTTGTATTCTCACTCTTCGCGCAAGAATACCTATGCACGTTCTTCCTAAGATACAGAGGAAGGTTCTTGCAAACTTGTTAAATTCATTAACCCCAGCTGTAAATTGGAGTGTTAATCCACCTCTATTAGGAAATGCCTACTAACCATCCACCTACGATACTTCGATATTTTCATATTCTATTTCATTAGTTTTTTTAACTATTAATAATTATATAACATATTCAATAAAACACTCATGCACATGTACAGTGTACATGTACAATGTATAAAAGTACAAATAGCTTCTTATATGAAAGCATGGTTTTCGCACCTAATAACAATCACATGTAGATAGAAAATCAAATGCCTAATATGCAAACTATCATACAACCACAGTGCAATTTCTTCGCCTTCACAATATAAAATGCATTATTGGGCCATGCCACAACTATTAGAAAAATTATTATCGGTTAGTTAGCCTTCCCCTATAATTATAAAACTATTATATAGTTGCTCACTCAGTTATATGCATACTTGCATTAGTGAGAATTGCATATCTCTGGAGCACACCCTTCTATATCTCTGGAGCACACCCTTCTATCAAATTACCTCTATTCTTAATCACTATATCACTAAACTGCAAAATATATCAATTATACAAACACAAGACAAAATAAGAGTGCTTGTATATAAAAACCATATCACAGAAAGTAAGGTTATAAAATCAATGAAAAAACCAAATTCATACCAAAAATAATTATAAATAAAGTTGTACAAAAAGATAGATCAAATAAAAAAGATATTATATGCCAACGGAGATAGAAAGAGAGAAAAAGTAAAAGACCAAATTGATGATAAACTATTCAAATTCATACATAAAATAGTTATAAAAGGAGACTAATCACTAATACCGTATGGATCTTATGTATGATTTTGCCAATAAAAGAATCAGAAAAATAAATACCATATTCATCTTCCTAAATTCATTCTTAATATTTATTTTACCATATTTCATTATCATGGGATAATGAATATGGATGGAATATTTGCATTTTTCTCTTTTCTTCAATCATTAAAATCTTAATAGGAGACGAGAAGTGTAGGGATATGGATATAAATTATATTTGTTATTGATAGCTCTAGATTTGGTAAATGTACCTCTAAACATATCCCATTGTGAAATGCCCATATAAAAATAATGTGATTTAAAACTAAGTTATGAGAAAATTAAACCTATAGTCCCATAATAAAAGATTTAGAGTTTTAGTAAGGTTTCTTAGGAGTTAGGACTGCAAAATGAAATCTCAAACATTTCCTAAAACATATATAAAAGTATCCTCCAAGAAGTTTGTGCCACCTAAAAGGTCATTTGAAAGCATATAGCACTACAACATGTTGAATCAGACCCAATGTAGTGAATTCATTACTACTAATTAATTTCAAGTAACTTTTAAATTTTTGCAGAAGTTGATTAGAAGCTAGAATAGTTGACAGAAAAGGGGCATGAGAACCATTTCAATAGGAGAATCTAGTTATGAAATGTCTCCATATTAAATTTCTCTCTTTTATAAATAACAGTTTAGTTTTCTCACATGAGGAGTTGATTCTTATCTATAAGAGGGACAATTTTTTATAAAGAAAAAGATACATATGGTATTTAACAATAATAAGATAAATAATATTTTTTCAAATTACAAAATATGTCAACACAATACATATGTTAGTTCTTATAAAGAAATCTAGTCTCATATAATACATTGAACTGGACTGGGATTTCATAAAAGAAAATAATAGTGGCTATAAAGCCATATAAAGATTTAATTGTACAACCTTGTTGCAAATAAAGATTGCTTTATGGTATCCATCTATGGAATTCTTTTTACCAATTTGAAAATTACTCTCCTGCTTTCAACCCCATTTTCATGATATGTTGGCATCTTTTGTTTTTTCATTGCATTATTAGAAACTTAATCATCTCAAAGGACTCAAAAATTAGGCAAACAAATCTGTATAAAACAAATATACAAACAGTTTTAGTCAAGTCTCAAAAGATAACAACGTACCTTTATCATACCCAACTCTTATTTAGATCACCAAAATCCACCAATCACACACATCAGGCTACCACATATTATAGCTCTACTCTATACGACTTTTATTTAGATCACAAAATTGACCAATCACAAATATTAAAACACCTCAAATAGAGAATTCTGTTAGATTTCTAACTCATTTATCCCAAAGAAAACCACATCAAAGAGAGCATTTTGTTCTATTTTTAACTCATTAATCCCACCATCGACACTAACACCTCCAAAATTATCTTTAAAAGAAAGCACACTATACCCACAAAATTATCTTTATAAAAGAACACACTATGCACACATGTTAATTAAGGACTCTTTAATCATTTCTTGTATACTTATTACATCTAAATTCCCAGAGACTTTAATAACCTCAACCTCAGGTTTCTTCCCCTCAAGGTTAAACCTTGAAGAAACCTAGCCGCCCAAACGTAGCCCAATACCAAGTAATCCTATTATTTGAACTCCTTTTTGATTAACTATTTACTCAGTCCATAATGAAAATGGCAAGCCGCTGCTAATCAATATGTTCTTTTATCACTTCATCATTCTTGCACACTTCCATTACCTTAATTACATCTTAGATCTTACACACTTCCACTGCCCTGATTCCATCTTAATTCCCATTCTCCAATAATATGTAACTCCTCTGCACCACAAAGATAGAATCTTGGAAGAACATCAAGCGCTCACTGTCATCTAGGGCGTTTGGTACAAAACCTGATATATTAGTGTCTTTGTCATTTTTCATTGCATTCCTGATCAATTGAAAGGACTTAGAAATATAGTAAATAAATGTCCATAAAGCAAATATACAAATAATTCAACTGAAGTCTACAAAGATAACAACGTAGTTTTATCATATGCAACTTCTATTTAGATCACAAAATTGACCAATCACAAAGATCAAACCACCTCAATGCACTTCCACCATGTGCAACTTTTATTAGAGCAACAATAATAGCGGAAGCGATACGATGAGTTAGAGATTCAGAATTCAAGTGAATAACAGAAAACAGAAATAAGAAGACAAGAGATTTAACGTGAAAAACCCAATACGAGAAAAACCACGGACGGCGACAGCACCAGAACAATTCACTATGAGCAGGAAGAATACAACACGATCACAATCACTACAGTGATTTGATCTAAGAGTAGAATTACAACCTCTCTATTGTAATCTCTCACAAAGTACTTCTACCTCTCAATGTATGTATGAGTACTGGAGTGATTTTAGATCCTAGGTATGTCCCCTTTATATAGGGGCAGGAAGGCTAGGATGAGGAAACCCTAGCCACCACGGTATCTTGATCACCAAACCTCATCTTTCCAAAAAAGAAAAAAAATCTTCAACCCAAAATATGAAAATAATATAATTTCCATAATATAGAAGATCTCAAACACACAATATGATCTTAGATTCCAAGTAGCCGGTAAAAGGGATTTGGGCCATAAACCCAACAATCTCCACCTTGGACCAAAATCCAACACTACTCTCTGACTCCGTCATCGCACCCCGAAGGGTGACGCCCCTTCCAAGGGGCAATGCCCCGAAGGGCGCTCAAATACTGCGAATACCAACTAAGTCCAAGCAATGCTTGAACTTAGCTCTGGGAGATGACTTATATGAACTTTCCTTCATATAACCTGTCACAATAGATGCCTGCAAGACATAGAGGTCTCCTTGCCTCAAACCCTTTAGCAGAATCCTACTGCCCTTTGAGACCTTTAGAACTCCACCTTCAGCTGAATATTTGCACCCTTTGGATTCAAGGGTGCCCAACGAGATGAGGTTACACTTCAAGTTAGGAACGTGACGAACAATCAATAAAGTCCTGACAACACCATCATGAGTCTTGATTTTAACAGTACCAATTCCAGTTACATTACATTGGGAATTATTGCCCATGTGAACAACAGTTGAGTCAACTGGATCATATGTTGAAAACCAATCCTTGTGAGGACACATATGATAGGTACACCCAGAATCAAGAATCCAATCAGAATCGCTCCTCCTTTCTGTAGAGGTAGCAAACAGAACGTCACCATCAGAATCAGATTCAGCAAACGAAGCTTCAGTAGGCTCCTGAGAATTATCTTCTTCTTTCTCCTTCTTCTTTTGCAATTTCCGACAGTTAGCAACAATATGACCCAATTTACCACAGTAATTGCAGGTGTTACCAGCATGAGGATTTTTAGACTTAGAACGGTTTTTACTTCTATTGTCGTTCCCCTTTTTAGTTGTTGTACCCCTTACTGCTAATCCCTCAGCAGAATCAGAATGAATGTCAAGATCAGACTTCTCCTTAGACAATAGGTTTGACTTAACATCTTCAAACGATACAGTATTAGAATTACTATATAGCATAATCTCCTTAAAGTGTTTATAAGAAGGGGGTAACGACACAACAAGCAAAATAGCCTTATCCTCATCCTCAACTTTTACATCTAGACTCTCCAAGTCAACAAGAATAGAGTTAAACTGATTCAAATGCTTTTGGATAGGGGTACCTTTAGCCACACGAAAGGTATACAACCTTTCCTTCAAACAGATCTTGTTGGCGAGACTGTTCGTTATGTAGAGTTCCTCCAGCTGAGCCCAAAGATCCACCGCAGTTGTCTTATCAAGCACCTCTCGCAGGACGTGTGGTGCCAAGCACAACTGTATGGCTGAAACTGCTTTCAGCTCCAGTTCCTCCCATTCGTCCTCCGTCGACGACCCACGTCTCTTCTTCACATCTTTAGCCCACTGTTCTTCTGTCATCTTCTCAGGTTTCATGTGAGGTCCCTTCAGAACCTTCCATAACCCATGCTGAATGAGAACTGCTCTCATCTGCACCTTCCAGAGATTAAAACTAATCTCCCCATCGAATTTCTGAATATCTACCTTCATGATAGAAGACATCCTATAACCTGGCTCTGATGCCACTTGTTGGGGAGATCCAAGGAGGGAGCCCACTTCAACCAAGGTCCATGGCAACATGCCCAAGTGAGGTTTCATCCTAAAACCAATTGGCTATAGGAGGAGTAGCTCACTTGACTTATATACCATAACCCTTCTTTTCAAACTCCCAATGTGGGACTTCTTTACTCATGTGTGACATTTTCAACATATTTAGATTATAAAACATAGGTGAACATTTCACTATAGATGGAAGAATCATTTAGCAGGAAATCACAATGTTCTTAACGTCAGGCTTTTTCTCAGTAATTATAGGAACCCCATTCTCCATGGAAGCCCTGATCTCATCCATCTTGACATTCTCACACAACCTGAACCTCCTCAAGAACTTTCTAAATTGGTAAAAGGAAGCAATTTCCAAATTGGTGAAAAGAATTCCATAGGTAGATACCATGAAGCAAGGTTTACCATGTTGGTTACTTGGTCATTGCTTTAGATTACAACTAAAAAAATTATGCAGTACTTACCTGAATAACCAGTGTGCTAGGATCAATTCATCATGACACAATTTTTGTGTAACTCTAATAATGTAGAATCAATTGCAAGACAAGACTCTTATTTAAGATACAAAACACACACTATAGAAATTGAGCTATACTGCAGAAACTATCAAAGAAACCACAAAAACATTTCTATACACACCCGATCATGAACCAAGAAATCCAATTGATGGACGCTCAAAAGACCTCCCAACAACTTAGGACACAGAACGTCACCTCGAACAGTATGAGATGGGACTAACACACTGCCAAAAGCTCATCGGAAGAGGCCAACATTATACGTTAACGGTCATAGGAAGAGGCCAACATTATAAGTTCCTTTAATTAGCTAAGTTATTCCAAGGACACTTGAGAGAGAGGAACCGTATTGAAGGAACTTACCTGAATTGTCGACCCTGGATGTCGATTGCTAGGCAAAGGGAGGGGTTAATGGGTAGAGGGAGGCGTGGCTGCAAGCCGGCGAATTAGGGTTCAATGCTACTAGGCAGGCATTAAGAACGACGGAAGCAAGCAAATAGACCAGTGAGATAGGGAGGGAGGAAGTGAGAAGCCAGGGCTAATTGATAGTTCAATGTTAGAACTAGTTTTTTTTTTGGTTATTTTGCCAATTTTGTGACCGCAAATTAAATTTTTGTGGTCACAAAATCAATACCATTCCGAAAAATATTGTAAAAAAACATTGTATCAAATTTTAAAATATTGAAATTTATGACAAAATTTATACCAGAGGAAAAATCGGTCACAAAAACTGATTAAAATTCGCACTGCTTAATCATTGTTCAAAAATTTCTCACCACCAGTACCTGTGACAAAATTAATCACAAATTGTGGCTATTTTTGGCTGTCATAAAACCGCGGTAAGATATATATGTATATATATAGATATATATATAGATATATATATATATATATATATATACACATATATATATCTATATTTATATCTATATATATACA
>JAKOGI010005393.1:0-12661 GCA_029747015.1 Carnegiea gigantea | reverse complement strand
CATCAGCATTACTTTTCCTTAAAATTAAGATCTAAGTTTTTCGGAATTAATCCATAAAATTACTTTCTTATGCTTCGAATATCAGCAAGTATAATTTGTGATGAATTATTTGAAGTGTTCATCCTTATTTTGATGAAATCTTCTAATTCTGGTATTTGTTTTGGAATATAATTGTGTTTCCTTAAATTGTATGGCATATCTCACTTTTGCATAATATATTCTATTTCCTTATTTATGAATTTATTTTACCTAGAATAGCAAAACTAAGTAAGGGATATGCTAAAATACCATTGAAAAGGTTAAATCTTTTTACTTGAAAATCTCTTGCCTTATACGCCTTTTAATTAAATCAATTTCAATGGGTCCCCAAATTTTTTTGTAGCCCCGCCCGAATCGCTTTAACATTTGCGGTTAATTAATTATTAACATTAAATTTATAAGTCATTTGACTAATCTTAAATAAAATTCATTTTATGATTAGTTAAATTGATTTATTTTGCTTGACTTGAACAATACCTTAGAGTACACTTCTGCCCAAAGGTGATGTGTAACATTTGTGAAATTTATTTCAAGCCTTATTAAGCATTGTCATTTAGTGCATATCCTTAAACAGATATTTGCATGACACTCACCTTAAATACATAATATTTCACTTCTGTCCAAAGATGATGTGTTATAATTGTGTACTGCGAACTAAATATATATGTGCATTAAAATTTAAATGTTTCACTTCTGCCCAAAGGTTATGTGTTACATTCAAATTGCACATCATTATTTTATTATTCATAATACTTAAATAAGTGGTCATAACCAAAGTGAAAGCCATTTGTTTGAGTAGAATTAAATTTAGTCTATTATTTTGGTGTTATAATAGACTATTATCACAGCTTCATTACTATATAATGGTCCTTAACTTCGCCAGCCTTAGTTCATTACCTCTTAACTTCTTCTTTAATTTTGTGTCTTATTTCTCTCATCTGAATCTATTATCAGCCCCAAATATGGGAATTGAGACCTTGAACGGTGCTAATTTTTCTTCATGGAAAGATTCACTGATGCTAACTCTTGGCATGTTGGATTTTGATTATGCACTGAGAGAGCCTGCCCCTCCTGCCCTCACTGATAAAAGTACTGCTGAAGATAAAATAGTACATGAGAGATGGGAGAGGTGCGACAGAATGGCTCTTATGCTTATTAAAAATTCCATCAGCATAATCATCAGGGGAGCTATTCCAGATTCATCTAATGCTAAAACATATTTGGCTTCCGTGGAGGAACAATTCAAAGCAACTTCTAAGGCACATGCTAGTACTCTTATTTTGAAGATGGTGACTACAAAATATGACGGGAATAGCGGCATTCGTGAGCACATCATGATGATGAACGACATGGCCCACAAGCTCAAGGGATTAGACATGGAGATCAGTGAAGGTTTTCTGGTGCACTTCATAATGACTTCTCTTCCTGCATCTTTTGAAGCTTTCAAGGTCAACTACAACCCCCAGAAGGTCAAGTGGTCGATGAATGAGTTGATTGCTATGTGCGTACAAGAAGAAGAGCGTCTGAAGCTGGACAAACCTGATGTGGCTTACCTCATGACCTCTAATCCAAAGAAGAGGAAGAGAAATGTCGATAAGAAGGAAGTTTCTAAAGTCCAGAAACGTGATGCAAGTGCTTCTTTCAGCTCTAAGAACTCCAAAGGGAAGTCTTACTGCAAGTTCTGCCGCAAGGAAGGACATAGACAGAAAGACTGCCAAGACTTTAAAGAGTGGCTGACGAAGAAAGGTAATCATCTTTACATGATACTTTACATGATACTTGAGTCCTTTAATTTAAATGTTCCAACTAATACATGGTGGTTTGACTCTGGTTCTATGGTTCATGTAACCAACTCACTTCAGGGATTCCTTACAATCCAGAAGCTGGAAAGAAACCGAAGAACACTTAAGCTGGGGAATGGAACAGAATTAGCTGTCGAAGCCATGGGAACCTTAGAATTAATAATGAAAACTGGTTTGTGTATTAAACTTTATGATACCTTATATATTCTTGAGATTACTCGGAATTTAGTATCAGGACCAAAGTTAGACATAGACGGTTTTGATGTTTCTCATGGTCATGGCAGACTTACTATTAGTTTCAATTCTCAAGTGTTTGGTCATGGTTTTCTGGATGGTGGTCTCTATAAATTAGAACTAAATGATGATTTTTCCAAATCTTTGTTGTCATATAATATCAATCAGACACTAACAAAGAGAAAACGAAAACGAGACTTAGAAACTTCATCCATGTTGTGGCATCAACGCTTAGGCCACATTTCACGAGAACGTCTATCTAGACTCGTGAAGAATGAAGTGTTCCCATCTCTCGATTTCAATGATTTTGGAACATGTGTCAAATGCCTTAAAGGTAAAATGACATCAGTGAATAAGAAAGGTGCCACAAGGAGTTCTAATTTATTAGAGCTCATTCACACTGACATTAGTGGTCCTCACTCTATCACTGGAATAACTGGACATAACTCATTTATCACTTATATTGATGATTATTCTCGTTATATGTACTTGTATCTCATTAAGGAAAAATCTGAATCACTTACAACTTTTAAAGATTATAAAACTGAAGTTGAAAAACAACTTGATCGTCAGATAAAAATTGTAAGATCAGATAGAGGATGTGAATATTATGGTAGACATACTGATGTGGGTCAAGCTCCTGGTCCATTTTATGAGTTTTGCAAGGCCCAGGGGATTGTAAACCAATATACCATGCCTGGTCCTCCTCAACAGAACGGTGTTGCTGAGAGAAGAAATAAGACCCTAATGGACATGGTACGCAGTATGTTAGCCAACTCAGGTTTACCTCTATTTCTCTGGACCGAGGCCTTAAAAACAGCTGTTCATATACTCAATAGGGTTCCTTCTAAAGCTGTCCCTAAAACTCCTTATGAACTCTGGACAGGAAGGAAACCGAGTCTAAGATATATGAAAGTATGGGGTTGTCTTGCCGAAGCTAAACTTTATAATCCCTTCTTGAAGAAACTCGACATGAAAACTGTAACTTGCTACTTCATTGGTTATCCTTCTCACTCAAAAGGTTACAGATTTTATTGTCCTTCCCATGTCACTCGCATTGTAGAAACCAAAGATGCTCATTTCCTTGAAGATTTTAAGAGTGGGAGTAGTGAAAACCCTTATGATGAATTGCTAGAAGTACAAGACGCGGGGGGGATAGACTTGTCGATTACTTTACCTCCAATTACTCCTTTTGTACTCAATGCCAATCCGCAGGACACTGCACCACCTCCTCCTCCTAATGTACCTGGAAATGAAGACACCTCAAATGATAACCATCAAGACAATGCCGCCAATGCTCAACTGAAAATTTGCTCAGGAGGTCATCTAGGTCTAAAAGGCCTACTAACTTTGATGATTATGTTACCTACCTGACTGAAGCAGAAATGGATGCTGGAAAGTTTACTGATCCTACCTCTTATAATGAAGCCATTAACAGTGATCAGTCTTCCGAATGGAGTAAAGCCATGATTGAAGAGCTTGACTCCATGAAGAAAAATGATGTTTGGGATTTGGTTGAATTACCCAACGGTGTCAAACCCGTAGGATGTAAATGGGTCTTCAAAATAAAACTGGACCCGAATGGAAACATTGAACGCTACAAAGCGAGATTGGTTGCAAAGGGCTACACTCAGAAAGAGGGAATTGACTATCAAGAGACCTTTTCTCCTGTCTCTCGAAAGGATTCCTTAAGAATTGTTATGGCCCTTGCAGCTCATTTTGATTTAGAGCTACATCAGATGGATGTCAAAACCGCTTTCCTTAATGGCGATTTGGATGAAGAAGTGTTCATGAAACAACCCGAAGGATTCAAATCTGAAGGTCAAGAGCACTTAGTCTGTAAGCTAAAAAAAAAATCCATATACGGGTTGAAGCAGGCATCACGTCAATGGTACCTAAGTAAAACGCATTTAACCTTTTCAATGGTATTTTAGCATATCCCTTACTTAGTTTTGCTATTCTAGGTAAAATAAATTCATAAATAAGGAAATAGAATATATTATGCAAAAGTGAGATATGCCATACAATTTAAGGAAACACAATTATATTCCAAAACAAATACCAGAATTAGAAGATTTCATCAAAATAAGGATGAACACTTCAAATAATTCATCACAAATTATACTTGCTGATATTCGAAGCATAAGAAAGTAATTTTGTGGATTAATTCCGAAAAACTTAGATCTTAATTTTAAGGAAAAGTAATGCTGATGTCCGAAAATAAAAAGAATTGATTCATCAACATAAGGCTCTGATACCACATGTTGATCAATTCTTAAACATAAAATATATAAATCAGGAATTAAATCATGTGTACCTGATAATCCTGATTTATAGTTTTAATGTTTAAGAATTGATCAACAGGTCACTATTTCAGCTTCACTAACCTGATGACCGCCGGCATCGACTGAGATTCCGAGCAACCGTCGACTGAGATACCGAGCAACCGTCGAGTGGGTGACTCCAAGCAACTGTCGAGCAGCAGGAGAGTTTTGAGGCATCGACTAAGAGGTTCGAGGGCCTGGGTGGCTTAGAGGTTCGAGCAACCGTCGACTGAGAGGTTCAAGAGGCTGGTGAACGCCGGCATCGAGCCGTCGACTGAGATCGACTGAGAGGCCACATCTGAGTAGACGGCGACTGGTGAGGAAGGCTAGATGGCTGTAGCAGATGGCGGCGGTGACGGCTAGAGAAAGAGTAGAGGGGCGGCGACGGCTGACGGCGTCGGCTAGACCGCTAGAGAGAGAGTAGTGAGGCGGCGACAGTGTGAGTGTTGTTGAGAGTGTCTGAAAGGCCAGAGAGAGAGCAGAGAGGCGTGAGGCAGTGAGGGGCCTGAGGGCCGTGACTTGTGAGTTGTGAGGCTTGTCTTGTCTAGTCTAAGACTTGAGAGTTGAGGGTTTTTGTTTTGTCAAATTTACAAAATTATTATTAATATTTACTTTTTTTTTAAGGTTTTAAACTTTAGAGGAAAATTCTGAAATTTTTAAACTCAATTAGTTGAGTTTGGGAAGTAAAGAGAAAAATAACTTAAGGAGAATTAAAGACTTAAGAGGGAAATTTTATAAATGAAATTAAACGAAATTTAAGAGAAAAAAATAAAATAGTTAATAATTTTTAATTTTTAATTTGATAGATATGTAATAAAAATAATAAAACATAAGCGATGTAATATTTGGTGAAAATAAGAATTAAGAAAAGACAAGCATAATTGACAAATTATTGAACTTATTAGGAATTTAGGATCTAGCAATATTATTTTAGTATTTAATTTACTTAATGTCATAATACACGCTAGGATTATAAATTTATAATATTCTTTTGTGAGCCTATGACAATGTGACTACCGTCATTCCGTCAAAAATACTGCATTAGTGCATTACTGAATTACTGATCGACAATCCTAAATTATCTTCATAACTTGTTTAAATTTTAACTCTTCATAATCATATTCAAGAATACATGTTTACATATGATGTCATAGTAATGTGACTTATTTGAATTTATTTTTTTTTTCTTTTATGATTACCAACATTCACAAGCACATAAATGTAATCACAATTAATACATATAGACATCTCATAAAGACAAATCAACCTTGATATGTGATCACAGATCACTTAACGGGTATCAAAAGAACATTGAATCGATTATTAAAAATACCGACTTCAACTAATACGTTTCTGTTCACCCACTCAAATATGACAAATGTCAAGTTATGAATGAACACCGGGGTCAAAATAAAAAATTTATTATTTTTTTCTTTTATTGGTCATTTTTCAAGGTATGTACATATATTTTGGCTTTGAGCCTTTGAAATAAGACAATTGACTCATGAATCATGATTAACGCTAGGTTGATTCACTACTTTTGTCGTAGTATATTAGTATAACCTCAACTGAGATACTTGAAACTATGAAATTTGACTTAGCAGTCCATAATCCTTTAGACAATTACGCGTTGCATAACTGCATAAGATATAGGGCCATTGATGGGTTGTACTTGTATCTTATTAACATTCATAGTAAATATATAACTAAGCTCATAAAAATTTTAAATTACAAAAGTTCCTTTTAATTTTACTTAAGCTTTAAAACTTATATATATATATATATATATATACACACACACACACACACATATATATATATATATATATGGAGTTACGGACGTATAAACAATTAAACACTAACGAGTAACGACCTAACGTATAACTTAAAAGAAGAACATATAATAAATACGCTCATGCGCTATTGGGCTTGTCCAATTAAACGGATTTTATCTTTTAACTATAATTTAGTACTAGAAATGAGCACATTCAAAATATACGTTGACCCGAAATTGACCCGAAATTAATCCGACTTAATTTATACTTAACCCGATTTACACCGGACCCGACATTCACCCGAACATTGAATCGAATCTCACCCGACCCAAATTAGACCCGACTCATACCCGATCCGAACCGGGCTGCTGTACACAACCCGAAACATACCCGACCCAAACTCCACCTGAATTGAACCCGAACCTGACCCGAACATGACGGACCTAAAAGTGACCCAAATCCGAACTTCACCTGAACTGAACCCGAACCCGACCCGAACACAATTAACTCGAAATTGATCCGAACCGAACTACGACCCGACCCGTGCCAGGTCTAATAAACACACCAGGCCTTACCTACTTCCAGGGGAACTTATCAGGCGCTTGGGCGGAGCACCCGACGGTCAGAACCCAAAACCAAACCCGAGAAGGTCCCGGTCCCCCACTATCCGAGTCAAGAGACAGAGCATCCACCGGTCAGAACCCATATCCGAGTGTTGGAACTGATGGCTGTCCGAGTCAAGGGGCGGCGGTTGGAAGGCTAGTGGTTGGGTGGGTATGGCACAGCTCACAGAGCCAAAGCACAGGATTACAGAGGAGAAGATTAAGGGACTCATCGCTGGCGACCCCGGAAACAAAAACCGAAAAATGCAACTTCAAAACACGCAATTAAAGCACCCCAGAAAACACACCAAAAAAAAAAAAAAAACCCAGAATCTTGATCTTCGAACAACAATTCAACAGAATGAAGGATGAAATTGCAATTTCAAAGTGGGATTTAAAAAGTGGCATTTGGATAGAAGAGATAAAAGGGATACCTGGAAACAACTTGTCGAAATCATGCAATTACCGGTCCACCTCACTTGCAAATTGGCCAGAACGTAGCAAGCTTTGAACAGACCAGACCAAAACCCCAAACCTAGAAAACAAAAAATAGATAAATAAATTGACAAGCTTCATATATTGGAGCGACTAACATTTGTGCGCTTGTTCGTATGGGAAACCGCTGGGAAAACAAAATAGAATACTGGCGAACAGACAATCAGCGCAAAGATCACGGGTTGGAAAGCTTCAGCACGCATAAGAGCTAGAACGCAGCGTCACTGCACCGCATGGGTTTGATTTCCAGTATCACATATATATATATATTATATATATCATATATATATATATATATATATATAGAATCGAGAGAGATTGATACAGAGAGATATCATAGAGTAAAGGACACATTTGAATAGAACAGATATATATATATATGATATAAAAGAGAGAGAGTATGATATAGGCAGAGATACATATGACATATACATATATATATATATACACACACACACACATATACGTATACATAAAACAACATACATATTATATTAAAACAATACATATATAGATAAGATGAGATATACACACCATACAACACACACACGCACACACACACACACATAGATATTAGATATATACATATATATACTTATAAAACCCTATATATATATATATTATAATCCACCACACAAACACACACAACATATACATATACCATATATATATATATATATATATATATCCATATATATATATATATAATGATGTAGGTATGTATGTATATGCATAAGATATATATATATAATATATATATATTATATATATATATATATTCTATATACATTATACATCTATATTATATATACATATAGTGTAGCATTCTGTCATATATTACATATCCATGTATAGTATATATAAATATATATAACCTTTATATATATAAATACCTATATACATGACATTATATATATATATATATCGATCTATGCATATATATGTATATATATATATATGTATATTTGTGTATATGTATATATATATGTAAGACCCCGCATTTTCGTTTTCCGTTAAGCTAACTAAATTTCCTTTTTACGTTCTAAATTCGTATTTTTAGTAACTGTATGAGTTAAGTTGTTATCGATGTGCTTTTGAGAACCATAATTTCATTAAAGGCGAGATTCTTATTGCTATTATTGATTTCAAAGTCAATTCGTGTCATTTATACCTTTAAATTATATCGATAGTTTAATTTAGTCGTTATTCAATTTATTTAGTCGTTTCCTGAAAACGATTAGGTTTTCAACCTTAGAATTAGTTTCGAGGCTTATTAAATCGTCCGTGTGAATTTTTAACGACTAGTTTCAATAAAAGGGACGATTATTGGACTAACATTATTATTGACGCTACTTATTTATAAAATATTTGAATCAACGCTAAACCAAAGTTTTAAAATCGTTTTTCGTTTTACTTGGCCAATTCCCAAAGTTTAAACCGAAATGTTCATGGTAGGTCGTTCAATTCGGGTTTAGCCTAACCATTAGCGAGTACGGGACCAGAATTTAGTTGAATGTCGTTAGTTTAACCCAAAACAACCAAAAAAAAAAGGGAAAAAGGATTGAAAAGGGGAGGGGAGACCTAAGTCGAGAGGACCTCGACCCCCCCCCACACGCTCGCTCTCGCTCTCTCTCTCTCTCTCTCTCTAACGTGTCTCCCTCTCTCTCTGGGGCCACGGTCGCCGGTGGCCCTCATCGCCGACCGCCACCTGTCGCCGGCGAGAGAAGGGGGACGACCGGTCCCCTCAGCCACGCCAACCACCGCCCAAACCTCCCCACCCCTCGTCCTCCAAGTCGCACGGCCAGAAACCGACCCAGACATGCGTCTAACGCCCGAAAACCGCTACCCACGGACCAGATTCTGGCAGCCCACAACCCTCACTATCTCCTCTATAAATTGGGGGTTGAATTCTGGCCAAAATCAGCCCAAACTGCCACTAAGTCGAAGCTAGGGTTTCGGATTCTGGAGGTAGCCGAACCAGGGCCGAGTTCAAGGGGATTTTGGGTGTGAATTGCTACCAATTTAGTGGGTAATGAAGCGATTCCAGGTGGGTGTTCTCATCTCCTAAGTTATTACTATTTTCGAAGTTAATTTTCAGCAGTTTGATGTTGCATGTCAAGTTAGGGCTTGTTAAATTCGTTAGAAATGACAAGAAATAAGTTATCCATACTTAGGTTCGAATCAATTGGTTGTTTCATGCCTGAAATTGAGAATCGATGTGAATTCTGTACATAAACCGTAGTCTTGCGTGAACAGTGAATTCGAATTTATATGGACATATTTAGCTTCGATTCGAGTTAATGAGTTATTGTTTAAAACAGAATTAAAATCGAAGTTAATTTAACGTATTTAGCTTCGAATCGAGTTAATGAGTTATTGTCTGAAACGGAATTAAAATCGAAGTTAATTTAATGTATTTAGCTTCGGATCGAGTTAATGAGTTATTGTTTGAAAAGGAATTAGAAACGAAGTTAGTTTGATATGTTTAGCATCGATTCGAATCCATGAATGTAAATCATGCTTGAGATATTAATTAGAAATTAGTTTAACGTGTTTAGTATCGATTCAAGTTAATAAGTTAATGTATGAAAAAGAATTAATATCGAAGTTACATTAACGTGCTTAGCTTCTATTCAAGTTATTTAGCTAATATATGAAAAAGGATTAAAATCGAAGTTCCTTTAATGTCTTTAGCTTGCATTCGAATTAATTAACCAAAGCATGCAAATGAGCTAATTTTCGAGGTAAATGAAGGGTGTCTGGCTCCGAATCAAGTAGCTTAGCCGATACATGTTAAACGAATTAATCTCGAAGTTATATAAACATGTTTAGGTTCGACTCGAGTTAACTAACTAATGCATGCAAACGAATTAAATTCGAAGCTATTGAAATATGTTTAGTTTTCACTCGAACCTCTGTTCTCTGTACATTCATGCTTAGGAAACTTGCTTCGAAATGTATCGTATATGTTTAGAATCAAATTATGTTTGATTTATTGAATAAAGTGTTGTCGATTCATGAATAAATGAGGCCATATGAACGCTTGTTGTAGCGCACCGCTGAATGGTGCTGGATGCTCAGGTAAGAACCTAAACTTCACCCTTTATTTTTATAAGCTAATAGGATAATATGTTGTGATTAATGAAACGATGAATCGAGTTGGTAGTTGGATGGTTTGAGGAAAGAATCATGAGCATTCGAGGTCCTGTGGTACGGTGCTTGTGAGGAGGGAGCTCGGGTTGTGAAATTACCACAATCGTGTGGATTGCGAGGCCATGTGTGGCTCATTGTGTTGAAATGATTATGAAGTGTTTGAATGTGAAACGTGTGAATCCCTTTTCCCCCTTTATATCTAAGATGCATTATGTGTGAAAGTGTGGTGATTTGACAAAGAACGTTTCTCGTGTTTTCAAAATAATAATAGCCATGATTAATAGCAAGCAATGGCCTATTTTCGCTATACAAACAGTATTTGGGAGTGAACCTGTTTGAACGGGGGAATCCCTAATACGGTTTAGAAAAGTGTGAGTTATGTGATAAATGATTTTACCAAAAGACACAATAAAATTATTAGCCGTTATGGCCGATACGCTTTAAGTGGCTAAGATAATGTGATGCGGATAATATGATATGATGTAATGTTAACCTAGGGGATAAGTCCAGATAAACCCTAGAGGTCCTAACGAGGGCAAATGTAATGGTCTGATATGCTATATGTAGCCATCCCGGGAGTAAGAGCTTAAGCGTGAGCGTTAGGTCTCACTATGGGGTCGAGAATAGTTCTCACCCAATCAGCGCCCTGTAATGATCTTATGCCAGAAGTATTTTTCTACCAAGATAAGAAAAGGAATTGGCCTTTGCCATTTTATATGTTTTAAAAAAAAAGAATGTTTTATGGGCCCAAAGAGGCCACATGGAATGAATATGAAATTCATACAAGGGTCGTTTTACGACGAATGCGAAATGTAAACTCTTTCAAAAGATTGAGAACCTCAAGGTTATGAAATGCTTTCAAATGTTCAAAGAAAGTTTCATTGCAGATTTAAAGAACATGTTCTTAAATATGATGAATGTGGATTCTTAGCCTGTGTATTAAAGGAAAGCTTTCAATGGATGCATTATGAATGAATCTTAAGTATGGTTGAACGTGGATTCTAATCTTATGTGGCATCATTCTTATCCATAGCAAATCTGTCTGATTTAAAGTGTATGAGATGAGAAAGAAAGTTATAGCACGTTAAAAATTCCATGAATGAAGGCGTCTCTTCCTAAAAGAATGAACGTTGATATGTGAATAGCATGCGATGGTGTCATATAGCTTAATATGATGTTTAAAGGTACTTAAATGCTTAATACGTGTTTATGCGTGTGATATGTGTACTATATGAATGAAATACCAAGAAAAGTGTACTTATGAAAATTGATAACCTTATATACACATCATATGATTGAGGGTTCATGTGTTGTTTAAATGGAGTGTTAGGAAGTTATATTATGAAAAGAAAAGATCCTTATATTTAGCCTTCGATGCTTACTCACGTGCCTAATTGCTTACTAGTAGAGAACTCCGTCGTTGAGAAATCTAGGAATGTGACTGAGTGGTCGAAGTAAAGTTTATGTTTAGTAATCCTCCCATAAAGGTTCTATGAATATCTATTATGATAGTAAAGTATGAAAACGTGATATGTGACTAGTAAAAATAGTATTGCCTACAACGGCTTTGGTTTTAAGGGGGTTGGGGGACACTCACTGAGCGTGTAGTTGCTCATCCCACTATTCTTTCCCCTTTTCCCCAGGTTTTCTTTCTGACAGGAAGAAGTTGAGTCAGATAAGTCCAGAAGAAACCTATTGTTGCTTACAAGGCGTCGTATGTGCTCCATTAAAGGGATCTTACGTGTTTAATAAAGTCTTGTAATGTACTCCTAGTTTATAAAGGTCTGTAAACGATTATTCTAATTCATGTAATGCATATGGTATAAAGGTCGCTCTGTACGGCCGTCTGAGCCAACCATCAAGTTAGTTAGATGTCTTCTTGGTTTAATTTAGCTATATTTTGGGATGTAAATCTTAATACCCCGGTTTCTTTAACCGTTGAGTTGTATCGTCCATTTCTTCTTTATTCATGAATCAACCTGGCTGGTGTACTCCGAGCGAGTGGCTCGTTGAGTTATGAACTCCGGCGTGTGGCCGTTAAGCTATGTTTTAAATGTTTTGCGCTTCCGTTGATTTACAGGGACTTATTGTAAGGCTTTTAGCCGGGAAACGGTCAGTTTTTAGGGGGAACTCTACCCGTTTCGCCCCAGGAATTAAGTATGAAGTTAGGAAAGCGTAACACTTCTGGCCAAGGGGTTGGGGGTGTTACAATATATATATATATATATATATATATA
>JAKOGI010005392.1:0-12670 GCA_029747015.1 Carnegiea gigantea | reverse complement strand
TATATATATATATATATATATATATATATATATATACATATGTATATATATTTGTATGTATGTGTGTGTGTGTGTGTGTGTGTGTGTGTGTGTGTGTATTTATATATATTGATTGTGGAAAAATCTGATGTTTGCCCAAAGGGCTTTTTTCCCATCCATCTCACAGACCAGGCCCTTACGGGGAGTACTGGGCCCAAGAGGTATCTCCCCAGGGTTACCCTCAGGCCCATGCTCACTCATGGGCCCAGAGCACAACCCTAGGGGCCTCCTCTGGACCCAACTGCCCCAAGACTGGCAGCCCATGCAGGTACTTTAGGTAAAATTACTATTATATCCTTTCCTGAGAGGGTTATAAATAATGGCCAGTTTCCCTCGAGAAAGGAGTTAGCAACTGTGGACACTGAATTGACATTGCATCCTTTCTTCTGACCTTTGACTCGGACAAAGCACTAACTTGACCGTCATAGAGGCGTTCCCCGGTCCACAACCCGGGCGTTACCCTTTTTGCAGGTCAAGCCACGCAGAGCCGAGGATGATGAAGTGTTGATCGCCAGTTGTCAGATAAACCCGTCCCTTCATCCCACGTTATCAACAATCGTACACAGAAGGATTTCCTCCGGAATCAGATTGGCGCCATGTGGGGAGGCAACGGTAACGATGGTGGTAAGTGAAGCAACACAGGCGCGGACTCGGAGGGACAAGGCCCGGCTGTAGACACCTCTGGGTGACCCATGGCAGAGGATGCTTCCGAGAGCTCCCGGGCAAGGCCTCGAGTGGCTAGGACGTTGCCCCCAGGGCGTGAGATGTACGTTATAGTGGACGCACTGAAGAGCCTCACGTTCACTATGGTCGATGCCATCACACGTCAAGTTTCTGAGCAAGTGAAGAGAGCCATGGAGGTGGCGGGCTCGGTCAGGCCTCCTCCTCTCATAGAACACCCGTTGGTTTATGAAGGGGAACCCTCCCACTGACCAGATGGGATGCTGTCTCTTCGCCCCACTGAGCATAGCCGTGAGATCACACGGTCGGCTCGGAGCGGCCGGCCTCCTATAGGGCAGCAAGGGGGACGTGCGGCGTTGGAACCCATAAGCCGGTCCGCACGAGGAACAACCGCCGGTTCGGCAACCGCCTCTGCCCCTTACGCGACGCACTCCAAGTGGACCGCTTGGCTCGAGGAGCAAGAACAGACCTCTGGGCCGCGGGGAGGAAACTCAAGCAGGCGTCGTCCTAGTCCGGAGCACCGCACCCACCGCGACCATACCCAAAGCCCACCTACAAGAGAGACTCGCAGTCAGGAGCTGCGCCGGAGGGACTATTCTCCCCCCAGGGTACCACGGCACAGCCGGGAAAGAAGGAGTCCCTTAGTGGTTGAGGTCGAACGCCGCCCTGACACCCCCATCAGGCGTCGGGGACAACCGCTCGGACAACCGTACTTCCTTTCTCAACCCCGTTTTGCGCCGAGATCATCAATGCCCCGCACTACGGAAAGGTCAAGATGCCAACGGTAGACCTCTATGATGGGACCACGAGCCCAGAAGAGCACCTGGGAGTTTACAAAGTCCAAATGTATGTGCAAGATGTGGATGACACGGCCTACTATCGTTACTTCCTTGCCACCTTGAAGGGAGTGGCGCAGTCCTGGTTCAATGGTCTGTCCTCGGGGAGTATAACCTGCTTTCAAGACTTGGTCAATAGGTTCATCAGCCAGTTCATTGCTAGTCACAAAGAGAGGCGAACTAGCATCCACTTGTCGAAGATCAAGAAGGGGCTGCAGGAGTCCTTCGCTGAGTTTGTCAGACATTTCCATCAAGAAGCGGTGCTGATTCCTGATCTGGAAGATGGAGTAGTGTACACTTCCTTCTTGAATGGCCTTAAGAGTGGGCACTTCAAGTTTTCTCTGGCAGAGCAGAAAGAGACGACGCTGGCAGAGGCATTGAGGAAGGCCGCGGAGTTCATCCGAGCCATTGAGATTTGCGCTGATAGCTCGGACGCCCCAAAGAAGATGAAGGCTCCTGGGGATAGGGGCTTCAATTATGGCGAAAGGAATCTCACCCCCCAGGACAGGAGGCCGCAATTCGAGGCATCTGATCCCTGATTCACCACCGACGCAAGGAGCATCCTCATAGAGGTCGGGGGACATCCGATGCTGCGTCGACCGCCTCCTATGATCGCACCCCACAGACCTCAGAATGCCAGAAAGTATTGTGAATTCCACGAGCAGAGCAGGCATACCACAATCGAATGTCGAGAGTTGAAAAAAGCCCTTCATGAGCTGGCAGACAAGGAGCAAATTGATCGATTTCTGAAGAGAGGCCCACGGTTCCTTCGGCAAGAATAAGAACTTGCTCCGCCGTTACCGTAGGATGAGGAGTGTTCGATGGAAGTTGTGGCCACCATAGCGGGCGGTTACATGGAGGAGATAACTCGATCGGCGTGGAAAGCTCAACTTAGGAGCGCACAGCAAGTGCTCACCATGGAACAAGGATCCTGCTTAACGACGCCCACCATGGTGTTCGGGGGAAAGGGCGCCCTGCAATTAGCTTCCCCTCAAAACGACCCTCTGGTGATCGAGATGAAGATCGCCAGTGCAATCGTGCGGCGAATCCTGGTCGACACGGGTAGCTCCACGGATATCATAACCTGAGATTGCTTGAAGAGGCTCGCGCACCCGGGGCATGACATCTTCCCCATGGCGAATCCTATCCTAGGCTTCGGAGGCAGGAAGTCCATCCTACGGGAACGATTCGCCTCCTAGTGCACTTTGGCGACAAGAACAAGTTCAAAAGCCTCGAGGTTGACTTTCTGGTAGTTGATGTAACCCACGGCTTACAATGTAATAATTGGACTGCCAACCCTCCACAAAGTGAAGGCCATTGTGGCCCGTACCTCCTCCAGCTTCAGTTCGAAATGGATGATGGAAACATCAAGGAGCTCTGTGGGGACCAGTGGACGGCTCGGGAGTACTACCTGGTAAGCATAAAGTAGAGAGGACTAGAGAACGTGGGCCCACGGGACCACCCCAGGCGGAGAAGCAGGCAAAAGCATGCCCGGCCGTTCTGGTCCCAGAGGCCTTGGTAATCCACACCCTCGCTTCTTCCGAACCCCCACGACCACGGCCTGAAGTCGCAGATGTGGTGGAATCCCTACCGCTTGCAGAGGGACGACCGGAGTATACCATATAGCTCGGACATGATCTCGCGGCTGATGGCCGACAATCACTAGTTTCCCTTCTGCGGGAATACAAGGATGTTTTTGCCTTCGAACCGAAGGAGATACCCGGCATCGCCCCAATTGTGATGGAACATCGCTTAAATGCCGATCCTCGGCAAAAGCCGGTTGTTCAAAAGAAGCGTCATATGGGCTCCGAGAGGGCGGCCATAGCTAACACTGAGGTTCAGAAGCTGCTAGAGGCTGGCTTCATTTGCAAATGTCACTACCCCGAATGGATCTCGAATGTGGTGTTGGTCAAGAAGCCAAATGGGACTTGGAGGATGTGTGTGGGCTTCACAGACCTGAACAAGGCCTGCCCAAAGCATTGCTACCCTTTGCCAAAGATTGATAAGCTGGTGGACGCTATGGCCGGCCACGCCCTACTGAGCTTTATGGACGCATTCTCCGGGTATCACCAGATACCTCTATGACCTGAGGACTAGGAGAAGACGGCGTTCATCACGGACCGCAGCTTCCACTGTTATAGAGTGATGCCCTTCGGTCTAAAGAATGTTGGGACAACCTGCCAGTGCTTGGTCAACAAGCTATTCGAGCCTCTCATCGGACAAACCATGGAAGTATACGACATGATTGTGAAAAGTAAGGCCGAAGGAGACCACAGTAGCGATCTACAGAAGTCGTTTGAGATACTTCGAACGTTCAACATGAAGCTCAACCTAAAGAAGTGCATTTTCGGGGTTCGGTCAGGAAAATTCCTCGGTTTCATGATCAGTCACCGTGGCATAGAGGCAAATCCAAACAAGATCCAGGCCATCCTGGATATGAAACTGCCCTAGAATGTATAGGAGGTGCAGCGCCTAACGGGATGCATAGTGGCCCTTGGTCAGTTCATGTCTTGTTCCGCGGATAAGTGCCAGCGCTTGGGACAAGTAGGCGGACGAGGCCTTCTAGGCCTTAAAGACTTACTTGGCTCAGCTACCCAGGATCGCCAGTCCTGCGGAGGGAGAGGTTCTGGTGTTGTATTTAGCCATGTCAGAGCATGCAGTGAGCACTGTCCTTGTGTCTGAGCGAGCAAGGGAGCAGATACCAATATATTACGTAAGCCACGCCTTGGCAGGCGTAGAGATGAACTACCCCCTCATTGAGAAATTTGCGTACGCCTTGGTAATGGCCAGCCAGAAGCTAAGGCCTTACTTCGAAGCTAAGGCCTTACTTAATGGAACATATGAGGTGAAGGATGAGGTCATGGCTGCGTACGTTCGGCGAGTCTGCGAGGCCACCAGGTCATTAAAATATTTCTCCATTGCGCACATTCCACATTCGGAGAACCGACAGGCAGACGCCCTGTCGAAATTGGCAAGCTCTTCTAATGACGGGAAGCCTAAGAACATCCAATGGGAGACTTTAACGGAAAGGAGCATCGACTTACATGAGGTGCTGTGGCTAGACAGAAGCCCGACATGGATGGAACCTATTCACGCGTATCTCACTGGCGGAACGTTGCCCGCAAACCCCAAGGAGGCTGAGAAAGTAAAGAAGAGGTCGAATTGATTTATCTTATACGAGGGGATTCTTTGCAAGCGATCTTTCGCCCGGCCTCTTCTACAGTGCCTAACCTCGGCGGAGGGAAAACAGATCTTGAAGGAACTACATGAAGGCATTTGTAGCTCGCACGCAGGAGGCCACGCGTTAGCCATCACGGCCATATGAACCGGCTACTATTGGCCCAGTCTGCGAGAGGACGCAATGACGTTGGTGCGGACTTGTGACAAGCGTCAGAAGTTCGCGCCTATTCAACGAGCTCCCTCCACCAACATGACACCGATAATCAGTCCCCTTCCATTCGCCACGTGGGGAATGGACATTCTCAGCCCTTTTCCCAAGGCTACAGGCCAACACAAGTATCTTTTTGTGACAGTGGACTACTTCACCAAGTGGATAGAAGTCGAGGCCGTCGCATCCATAACCACTGCTAAGGTGCGTAAATTTATATGGCATAACATCATCAACCGATTTGGCATCCCTAGCACCATGATTTTCAATAATGGTCAGCAGTTTGACACTAGCAAGCTCACGGACTACCTCAATAACTTGGGCTGCCAAGCCCGCTTCACGGCCGTGGTGCATCCCTAAACTAACGGCCAGGCTGAGGCGGCCAATAAATCCATCCTCCATGGTTTGCAGAAAAAGCTTGACCACACAAAAGGCAAATGGGCAGACAAGCTGCATGGCGTCCTATGGTACCTCCGCACCATGGAGAAGACGGCTACTGAAGAGACCCCATTCATGCTCGCCTACGGTTCTGAGGCTGTCTTACCTGTCGAAGTGGCCCTTTATACCCATAGGTTGACACCTTTCTAAGAGACGTTAACTAACTCAGCGCTACGTGAGGCCCTCGACCTCCTCCCCTCGATTAGCGGTGATGCCCTGCTCTGTGAGGCTCTCCACAAACTTCGCATCATACGGCTACACAATCGCGCAGCCAGGATTCAACCTATTCATGTCGGCGATCTCGTTCTTCGGCGCACGGAGGTTGTTGCTCGCGCAGGAGAACACGGCAAATTAACTGCCAACTGGGAAGGTCCCTACAAGGTAACTTCGCAGATTCGCCCCAGCACATATTGACTGGAGACCCTTCAGGGCACCCCCATCCCGCGGGCGTGGAATAGCAGCAATCAGAGGAAGTATCACATTTAGGCTTACGTTTGTTCTTTTCTATCCCTGACATGTACCCAGTGCACTCTATGAATGAATATTTAGGCCCAGGCGGCCACTTTTTGCACACCTGTTTACCTTTTGCTCCAACTTAAGCACGGCCTTATGGCCGGTCGCTATACTCTTCCCCCCTCTATGGGCTAAGGGTCCTTGAGCACAGCCTTATGGTCGGTCGCTACACTCTTAGCTCCTCTGGGGGCTAAGGGTCCTTGAGCATGACTTTATGGCCGGTCACTATGCCCTTAACCCCCTTGCAAACTAAGGGTCCTTGAACATGGCCTTATGGCCGTTCGCTACACTCTTAGCCCCTCTGTAGGCTAAGGGTCCTTGAGCACGGCCTTATTGCCGGTCACTACACTCTTAGCCCCTCTGGGGGCCAAGGGTCCTTGAGCACAGCTTTATAGCCGGTCGCTGCGCCCTCAGCCCCTCTGTGGACTAAGGGTCCTTGAGCACAGCCTTATGGCCAGTCGCTACACTCTTAGCCCCTTTGCGGGCGAAGGGTCCTTGAGCACGGCTTTATGGCCGGTCACTACACCCTTAGCCCCTCTGCAGACTAAGGGTCCTTGAGCACGGCCTTATGTCCAGTCACTACACTATTAGCCCCTCTAGGGGCTAAGGGTCCTTGAGCACTGCCTTATGTCCAGTCGCTACACCTTTAGCCCCTTTGCGAACTAAGGGTCCTTTAGCACGGCCTTATGGCCGGTCGCTACACCTTTAGCCCCTTTGCGGGCTAAGGGTCCTTGAGCACGGCCTTATGGCCGGTCGCTACACTCTTAGCCCCTCTGGGGGCTAAGGGTCCTTGAGCACGGTCTTATGGCCGATCGCTACACCCTTAGCCCCTCTGTCAACTAAGGATCCTTGAGCACGGCCTTATAGCCGATCACTACACTCTTACCCCTCTGGGTGCTAAGGGTCCTTAAGCACGGTCTTATGGCCGGCCGCTAGACTCTGAGCTCCATTGGGGGCTAAGGTCATCCAGCATGGCCTCTTGTTCTTTCACTTGGCAGTCGGGTCATGAGGATGAAGGAAGACTGAAATACAAGTGCGAACGAAAGAACAAGTGGAAAATAAAAAAGTGAACACGGTAGAACGATGAGAAGAAGGGAACATTCTTTCATTGATTATGAAACAAAACACAACTCCTTGCAGCCATTACTGAAACAGAAAACGAAAACAAACATAAATAAAATGAGGGGGGGACGGGGACTACACATCAGGTTCTCCACCGTCCTCGTGCTCTTCTCCCTCAGACGCACCAGCTTCAGCTTTTAAGGGATTGGTGGCTTCGTCCTCAGCAGCCCCGCCCTCAGACGGAGGGATAAACTCCACCTATTCAGGGTCGCGGCCGTCCGCAGCAGGCCGCTCACGCTCGTCCACGAAGCACAGGTAGGCCTCAAAATACCGGTCATCTTCAAATTCACCCACAAGAGTTAGCACGACCTTGTGGAGGTATTCGAGGGTGTCAGAGCGACCTTGCTAGCAGCCCCGCTCCTTGGCTTGGACCGCATCAGCTGCGGCCTTCTCCAGCTAACGCTGCAGCCCTTTCTTCTCGGTCTCGTAGCCCTCTAGGTCCGCCTGCAGCCTCTCACAGCGTCTCTGGTACCGGGAGACGAGCCCCTCCAGCCGTCGGCACTCCGCAAAGGCCTTTACCCCCCGCGCAAAGACCTCAGCCATGACCATCTCCTCCTCGGACACCTTTGGGGGGTCCGAAGCTCCAGGGGCAACCAAGTTCCAGGATTTAACTATGTCCTGGATAAGAGAGAGCTTGTCCCCGGGTCTGCCTTGATAAAGTTAGCTGAGGGCCCGGGATGAGTGAAGAGGTGTCGTCTGTAACCGGGGTCGCAGCTGCAGCTTTGGAAGGAGTTTGCTGCCCCTGCCTGGCACGGGTCCGTTCCCCTGATGACCGGCTGCCCGATTGGCATGTGACCAGCCGGTCGGCCCTTGCATCCCCCACCTATGAGAGGGCGAAGGCCCCGGTTTCGCCAGGTTATCCCTCAGTCCTCTGCCTCTTACGGACCAGCAGACTCACAGCGGCCCTCTTTCCGCGGGGTATAAGGGAGGGCACCTGCAAGAGAGAATTTAACCTTTGTATCCCGACAGAAACTGAGGAAAGACGAGTAAGGTCGTATATAGTACCTTCTTGGCCTGCTGGGCAACAAGATGCTGCCTCTCCTCCTCTCGCTTACGCTCTCGGCAGAGACCATCACTTGCTCAGGAGTGGCATCCCCAGTCTCGAAGACCATCAGCTAGGCCCTCGCTTGGTCTGTATAAAACAAACAGGAAGTCAGGTCAGCACCAAACGTAAGATGGGCCAGTGTTGGGACGACTAAATACCCTTAGTGAAGTTCTCTTCTCGGGCTCCTTCATCGACTCAATCGCTTGAGCCATGAACCTAGGGATGGGCCGAGGCCTATCGTCATCATGTATATAGAACATCAAATAACGGGCAGTTTGTCGTTCCTCAGCTGTGGGTTCCCCGAAGGGCTGTCGAATAGGCTTTCCTTCATTCCAATCAGGGACGTCGCCCCAACCGGATTCCCGGCGTAGGAAGAGGAAGTCGTACTTCCAGTACTTCAGTTTTGACTTCTTTTCCATGGCCGTCATAAAGCCCGACCTATTGTTGAAACAGTACCACCCCAAGTCTCCGGTCTCCTTGGGGGCCCTCTGGACCATGTGAACCAGGCCGAATGCCCAAGCCGAGCAAGTTAGGCCACGCAGTTCACAAATTGCTATAAAAGAACAAATGTTGTGCCAAGACGTGGGCACAATCTACGTTGGCGCCAGTTCATACTTGTTCAGAATCTCCCTAATCACAGGATGCAAGGGAAAACGGAGACCGTAGTTAAGGGCTACCTAATATACTGCTATACACTTGGCAGGCGGCTCATTCATGGTGGCATCTGGCTCAGGAATCACGAAGGAGTACTCGGCGGGTAAGAGGTACTGCTTCTCAAGGACCGACCTCTTTAGCTTGGTGACAGCCTTAGGATCAGGGAAGCGACTCCCTGGACCGTCCTACAGGTCCGCAGGTTGGAGCACTAGGGAATTCTGACCCTTTGGCCCTAGTGATGATTTAGGGGAGGAGCTTATCGAGGCCCCCTCAGAGGACAAGCTCCTCGAAGAGTGCCCAGAGGTAGAGCTAGGTGAGCCTGACCGAGAGGAAGTGCTAGAACTAGAGGAGGCCACCTCGGCCTTCGGGTTGGATTGAGGAGGAACTGAACAAGGCTTACCTAATGTGCCCTCAGCCAACAACTCATCCGGTGACTGGATACGAGTAGACTACGTCTGCACCATCCTACGAACCTGGAAGTCGGGCACATAATTAGCTATGGTGATCTCCCAAGGTACGTCACCTCCACCTCAGGGCTAAGAATGCTGGGGGTGGAGGAGTACTCGCAGCTGGACCACGAGGGAATGCCCGACTCAAAAAGGGGAATGGCATAGGGAATCTTTTTCAACTCCCTATACTTATCCTTTTGGGGGATGCCAGCCACCACCAGGGCATCAATATAGGCCAGGATGTTGGAGAATTGTGGGTGCCGACCCTTCACTTGAGGGCCAACTTGCCCCTCACGGACGTCCCCACTGGACGGGCTAGATGACGACATAATATACAACAAATAATGCTTCGAAAGGACGTAAGCGTATACCTGTAAGCGATTAAAATTCAAAGACGTGGTTGAAGATGGGGATGAGCCTTCAAGCAACCCTTTGAAGATGTAAAGAAAAAAACTTGAGGCACTACAGTGAATTTGAACGGAGAGTAGGGAATAGGAAGCAGAGCTTCTCTCTCTCTAAAAAACTTGTTTCTCTCTCTAGAAAATGAGAGTGTGTAGAACATAAATGACCCCCCTGATGGATGCTCACCCTTATATAGAGCAAAAAGGCAGGCCACATACCCCAATGCATCTCAACAGACACGTCTCCTCCCAACCGACACCACGTGGCGCTCCTTCGCAGCCACACCACCGAAGATGATTGAGAGGCAGGTACCTCTAGACACGTACAAACAAACACGGCCTCAGGGCTAGTCGCCAGATATTTTTAGCCCCATTGGGGCCTAAGGGGTCCTCAAGCACAGCCTCATGGCCGGTCGCTACACTCATGACCCCATTGGGGGCTAAGTGTCCTCGAGCACGGCCACTTAACCGGTTGCTACACTCTTAACCCCATTGGGGGCTAAGGGTCCTCGGGCACGGCCTCTAGGCCAGTCGCTATACTGCTAGCCCTATTGGGGGCTGAGGGTCCTCAAGCACAGCCTCACAACCGGTTGCTACACTCATAGCCCCATTGGGGGCTAAGTGTCCTCGAGCACGGCTCTTGGCCAGTCATTACACTCTTAGCCCTATTGGGGGCTAAGTGTCCTCGAGCACGGCTCTTGGCCAGGGTCCTCGAGCACGGCCTTTAGGCCGGTCGCTACACTCCTAGCCCCATTGGGGGCTAAGGGTCCTTAAGCACGGCCTCACGGTCGGTTGATACACTCTTAGCCCCATTGGGGGCTAAGGGTCCTCGAGCATGGCCTCTAGGCCAGTCGCTACACTCTAAGCCCCATTGGGGGCTAAAGGTCCTCAAGTACGGCCTCACGGCCAGTCGCTACACTCGTAGCCCCGTTAGAGGCTGTGTCCTCGAGCACGGCCTTCTGCCCGGTCGCTACACGCTTAGCCCCATTGGGGGCTAAGGGTCCTCAAGCACGACCTCATGACCGGTCGCTATACTCTTAGTCCATTGGGGGCTAAGGGTCCTCGAGCACGGCCTCTTAGCCGATCATTATACTCTTCGCCCCGTTAGGGCCTAAGTGTCCTTGAGCACGGCCCTATGGCCGGTTACTACACTCTTAGCCCCTTTGCAGGTAAAGGTCGTTGAGCACGGCCTTATGGCCGGTTGCTACACTCTTAGCCCTGTTTTGAGATAGGGATCCCTGATCACAGCCTCTAGGTCGGTCGCTAGACTCTCAACCCCATTGGGGGCTAAGTATCCTTGAGCACGGCCTCGTGGCCGGCCGCTACCCTCTTAGCCCTGCTGGGGGCTAAGTGCATCTTAGACGCGTGTCCATCCAACCAAGCGCCCAAAAAAAAAAAAAAACACAGAGCCGAGGGACTGCACGATGTAACCTGAGAGTACGGCCTTTATTAATAATTAGCATAAGTAGTACAGGGTAGAATCAGAGGAAAGCATGAAAGAGGGGGCGCTCCCTCCTGCTACACACTACTTAGGGGGAGGTCGCACCCTCAGGGGCTGTGTCGTCGACCGCCGCTCCCTCACTCGAGCTCTCCCCCACACGGCCGGCCCTCGTGCCCTCGTCTGAGCCACTCTTCGGGAGGAACCGAGCCTCATAGACTCGGTCACTGAACAGCCAGATCCACGACTCGAATGCTCCCCAACACAGTTCGGTAAGGGTCATCTCCAACGACCGAAGCCTCGGTCCATGCAGCACACCCAACTTCTCGGCCTCGTTGAGAAGCATCGCGTAGAAGATCACCTGCAGTAGTTCTGGAAGCTCATAGTATTCGGCCGCCTGCTCAGCCATGGCCAGATCGAAGTCCGGACATAGGCCTCGAAAGTCTTTTGGGAGGGACGATGTGGGGAAGGTCTTCCCTTGCCAATCCTACGAAAAACGGTGAAGGACAAACTCACTCATCGCTTTAGTGTCAAGGGAACGCGGAAAGGCCATGGAGAGAAGTTCGATGGCAGTTATTGCCGAATAAGGAAAGGGGGGAAGCCCTACACTAAGGGTTGCCTTTTGTAATGGAGATAATGGCAGTTTCATGTTAACACTGTGTAAGCCTCGTAACTCGTGCATTTATGGACGGTATCCCCAGGATCGTCCATTTTTAGGGCTCGGTTCCCAAGGACCACTGGATACGTGGTGGTTAAAAATGATGGTCCACATTCTACCTGACTGCTCGTTAGACTCAACGTACAGGTAGAATGTAGGGGGCTAAGTGATTGGGGAAAAATCCGATGTTTGCCCAAAGGGCATTTTTCACATCCATCTCACATACCAGACCCTTACGGGGAGTACTGGGCCCAAGAGGTATCTCCCCAGGGTTACCCTCAGGCCCATGCTTACTCATGGGACCAGAGTGCAACCCTAGGGGCCTCCTCTGGACCCAACTGCCCCGAGACTGGTGGCCCATGCGGGCACTTCAGGTAAAATTATTATTCTACCCTCTCCTGAGAGGGCTATAAATAATGACCAGTTCCCCTTGGGAAAGGGGTCAGCCATTGCGGACACTGAATTGACGTTGCATCTTTTCTTCTGACCTTTGACTCGGACAAAGCACTCACTTGACCGTCGGAAAGGCGTTCCTCGATCCACAACCCAGGGGTTGCCCTTTTTGCAGGTCGGACCACGCAGAGCCGAGGACGATGAAGAGTTGATCGCCAGTTGTTAGATAAACCCGTCCCTTCATCCCACGTCGTCAACAACAATACACAGAAGGATTTCCTCAGGAATCATATATACATATATATATATATATACATATATATATATATATACACACACACACATATACGTATATATATATATATACATACATAAATACATACATATATATATATGTATGCATGTATATAAATATATACAGATATATGTAGATATATATATATATATATATATATATATATATATATATATATATATATATATATATATATATATATATATATATATATATATATATATGTATCTATACATATATATATATATATATATATATATATATATATATATATATATATATATATATGTATGCAAATATATATATATACACACACACAC